>PNEQ01069462.1:0-10043 GCA_003012365.1 Medauroidea extradentata | reverse complement strand
TGTAAGTCAAATTTTGAAGTCTGAAGGAATCTACACAATTTGATAAAAAAAATTCATTTCTTATATAAAATACAATTATTTAGATTTCGGTTACTTCTGTTTCAGTATGGTTGTGTTTAAATAGGTTTATTTTTCCGAAGGTTACAATTTTAGTGCTCACTTTATCCCGAACGAACCATACATAGCCTATAAACGCTCTGTACCAGAGGAAATAGTTTTTTCTACTCTTGACGCAAGTTACAAACAGTACGGATATAAATAAAAAGAGAAAAAGTAGTAAAATTCACCTTTAGTTTCCGATCGAACTTGAATTTTAAAGAGTTTGGTCGTGAATGGTGACTTTACAGTTACTGATTTTAAGGCAATTGTTTTTTTGACTAATAGTTCTAGGAAAAATAAATTTATAGCTCCTACTATTGTTAAGGGCACCAAAACTTTCGACCTTGGGAATTTAGGGCAAGTGGCTTTTGGGCTACTGTCACGTGCATTTTCGTTTGATTGTTCCGTTCTGAATAACTTAACTGCGACAACACGTGTGTGACTTGCAGGTAGATTTCCAACCACCAACCATGAAGCAGAACTGCAGGTGTTCACGTAAGGCACTGAAACAAGATGGTGAAAATTATATTCATAAAAATTAAAAGTCCTTGCTTATGCGTGTCGGAGGTCTTTATGAATTAGACACGTTTGGTGTGACTGTAAATTTTTTTCTTGCTGTGTCCAATCAAATAAGAAACATCTCCTCAGAAAGACAAACACCAGTAAGCATAGGTATTGAAATCCAACTTGGCAAAAATTTTTCTTGAAAAAATGGGTCTCCCAAGGTACAGAATTACGTTAATATTACAAAATAGATCTTTATCGTTCCCGAAAATGGTTGTGTCTGTTTATAAAATGCGGGCGTACGGGCTTGTATTTATTCGTAGGTGCTGAAAATGGACAGAATCTGTTTTATTTTCCGTACCGATAAGAAATTGGTCTATTATTTATTTGAATCCTCCTAAAGCTCGTTGGGAAAATAAAAACACGCAACGAATAGCTTCACCAATCACGATGTACTACTGTGGAACGAACACTCAATGAACAGCTTAAGCCTGTAAGTGATTGAGTGCTGTATCGTTTTTGAAGTTTTGTCTTCAGATCACCAAACTGTATATGTTTTCTCGTCTCAACAAATGAGGCAGCATGAAACGCTGTGAAGAAATTTAATGAGTGACAGAGACCTAAAAAAATTTGCACATTTTTTCTGCGGGAAGACAGAATCGTGCAATTTTTTTTACGTTGGAAGTTGGCCAGAAACTCATGTGCACCCATACGGAAACTTCACGAGAGAAATTATATTACAAATTTCTGTATGTGTGAGTTAGTTTCGCGATCGGTTGATGGGTTATGAAACTTGTCGTTAAAGAATGTTGAATCAGTAGCAAATCTGCATGAGAACATTTAACGGACTGCCACACTACTCTGTCAAGTGCACAACCGACCACTCAATGGAACAGCTAACAAAGAACTTGTAGCTGAGGATAGCGTGTACATAGGATTGTGGAATCCAGACGACAGGTCGTTGCATCTGTGTGATTTCAATATCTCTGCTTACAATACACCTCCTGATCTTATCAAATTGTAAGTCCAGACATGTTGCATCGCTCTGTCAGCAAGAAGGCAAATAAGCCATTGAACTATGTTTCGCATCTTGGTGTTCCGACCAGCTGTGTCTCAGCCTGAAGACAGGGACAGATCGCAATCCCCGAAACGTTGCATTTTTTCCTTGCGTTGTGTTTTTTTTTTTTTTTTTATTTGTTGTACAGTGTCCAATATTTATGTATACTTCCTTTTGTTCTCATATTGGGAATCTGTTTTTTCTTTGTGTCTGTATTTTGTGTTTGGGTGTTGTCAAATTCTTGACTGAATTCTTACTTTAGAATTCTTACTGAGGAATATATGTAACAAAAAAAACTGACGGAATTCCTCTGCGATTGTTTTTCGTACGTTTTTGTGCTTTTCTGTGTTTATTGTATTTTGTCACTTGGTCTTTCAATACAAGTTCGGTCAACAATACATGAGCAATGGCGTATGTCCAAAAACAAATAAATTCTAATTGAAATATGTTTAATTATACTGTACACATACTTATAGAATCTAGCCTGCCGGTTAGAGAAACCAAAAATATTTATTTTGCTTAGTGTTTAAAGTTAGAGAGTTATCACTGGAAGCCGGGAAAATTCACGGGTTCGCTGAAGGCTAGTCTCCAATAATGTCTGTTTACTCAAGCAGGCAAATGCTGTAGATTAGCTACTCGGTGACACAATATCACATTGTTACGGATACCTCACCAAGCAATGGAACTGCAAGCGCGGAGAGGTGTTATGACAACATTTTGAAGGTTATTGTCACTATTGAGAGAAGGCTGACGTATATGACGATGGGGCAGGGCCACCGTGGTGGTTTTTCATCGGACCGTCAGCTGGGGTACCTCCAGGTCGACTAGTGAGCCGTCCCCCTGCTGACCAACTATACGTTGTTCGAGGGCCGGACGTCAGGGACTCCGCTCTTGACCCGGGGAGGTCACGACAGTGCTCACGTGCGATAACGTCAGGGTGTCGACGGCGCCAATACACAGTGGTAAGCCGCTTGGAACTGGGTTCCATTATATGTCAACTAAAGCTCCTATGTAGGCTACTCAGGCCTTAAGCCAAGGTTGTACGACGTCAGGTGTAAAACGGTACTTTCCATGCAAATTAAAGTGTCTTCTAGTCGGTATTGTGGCGTCTGATAATTGTCTTTAATCCCTGGTCGCAGTACTTAGGAGTCACAGTTGAGTGGTGGAGATAGTAATAGCCTCCAGTCTAAGCACGCCACCCTTACGTTCACCCCGAGAACCAACTGGAATAGAGAACCATTTTAAAGGGTGAAACAACATGATAGGATCTGCATTCAGTTGCTTCTTCATGACTGGCTAAGAACTCACCAGGACGTGTCAAACGAGCCTAGAGCCAGTTACGAACGTGGCGCTAGCTTACAGTAGTTTGAATTCTAACCTGTACCCAAAACAAATCGTGAATTTTTCTGGTCTCTACTTGTCACTGAATCAGCTGACAACTTGTTAGGTCACAAATAAATTAAGAATTATGGGTTTGTTTATGCTGTTGGCTGTCTTGAGAACGACACTGAGCCAAGGATATTCCTGCGACCGTAATATTTAAGGTCTTGGATTGCATAAAGGCAGCATGCTATGTCTCGTGCACAAAATGAATTCTACGTCCCAAAAGGCTGCAATTTTTTCATTCGCATGTTGCTACAAATTCAAAATTCCATCTCTACTGATGACAGACACGTGTTTCTTTTCTTTCCTACGAGTTTTTTTTTTTTTTTACATTCATGAGCGCTACATGCACATAATATATTTGGAGGGGAAGGAGGCAACAAGCCCCATACATTAAATCCTGAACATTTAAAGTTTATTTAATTCACTCTCAGTACTGTAATTTTTTTGTATAAAATTGTTTGGAGGGATAACAATTTAACATAAACTAATAGGGAAGAGGGGGGAAGTAATATAATAATTACGTAGTAGAAGATTTAAAAAGGAATTATAGCAAATAATTTGGTGTAAACGTGTTCCTTCTTGCCAACCTCTCTGCTTGCTGCATCAATGTTCCATGAGTACCACAATTATGGTACAAAAGTACTAAAATCCGACGGGCTGCGTTTGGCGGAGTGGCTAGAACACCCACTAAGAAGATCCGATTTCGATTCCCGGTTGGGCCAGTTCCTAGATTTTTGCACGTGGAAATCGTACCGGACGATGCCACCGGTATGATTTATGGATTTTCTCAGGGACCTCTCGTTTCCCCTCTCCCCTTCATTCCGACGCCGAGGTTAAGTGCTGATCAAAATCTCTACGACTTTTACGAAGATCCGATAGCTCAGCATTCGACAACACTAATAAAAGCGTTAAAATGAGTGAAAATGCCAGCGCCAGGGGAATGTACTTGTTGTGACTGGGGTCGTGGGCGCGTTAGGCAAATGACTCGTAGACTGCCGAACATTCTCCAAGATGTGCTGGAGGGTCATTAGGAGGTAAAGAGCGACCAGAAGAGTCTCCCGGCCACAAAGGAAACGAGCCAAGGTAAAAAGAGGAGGGGTGGTGGGTCGGTGAGGGCGGCAGTTAAGGGCGTACGCAACTCGGCCGTAAATTAGTACAGCGCCTAGCTCATTTTTCCTGAGCGGACCATATTTCTGGTGCTGCTAGAGTCGCGCACGCACCCTCGCCAACAAATTACCCTCCTCGGACGCGCTAGGCCCGGGATATGGGGCTGTTGTAAAGGGTGGGCAGGGGGTGAAGGGGGAGGAAGCATGTTTCTAAAATATTAATTTAAAAAATGACGCACGCGGCAAGATGATGGAAACGCAGCGCGGTTGTCGCGAGCCGACCTGATTGGCTGTGGATGAGTTCCGAGGCCCGGCCCGGCTTGTAAAGTGAAACTGCGGCTGGCCACAGCTTCGCAACTCAGACGGGTGCCTGACTCTGTCCGATACATGATTCTACGTTTACTTCACGTAACATACATTATATACCGTAATACGTGGACGTGGAGCGCAAGAGGGGAATTTTCTCCGTGCAGTGTTGCCACTTTGTACACGTAAAATGTCGCTGAGCAAAATTTTTCCGCTTACGTTTTCCTCTCTAATTTAGCCCAGGATTCGAGTAGTGTGTTTATTGTGCGCCCGTTTCTGGACTTCCTGTATGTCCTTTTAAACATACAAGTTATACGGAAATTAATTAACAATTCAATTATATATTAGAACTATTTATAAAACAAATGTTTCTACGGGTAATTTTAGATTAATTTTTGAATCGTTTTAATGGATACCATTAAAAATTACTACACTTTTGCTTAAGGTTATAAATGGTTCGTGTAAAACAAATGCAGTTGTTATTTAGACTTTCAGTAACATTTGCGAGTGTGTATATGGCTGTCTTTTATCTTTCTTTTTTTAAATTTGTAGATTGCTATAGCGTAAGTATTTTGAGACAGGGAACTAACATAAATGTGTTTATTTTAACAAATGATTAATTTAAAACATTTCAAATGTATATGATGAACAATATGAGATAACCGTATGGAACTCGTGCAGAACATTCCACCAAGGAATAACATAAATGCCAATAAACTGCAGTCGTTATAGAACATTTTACAAATAAAATCTCTGGAATATAATTTGTCAAAAGAATAGGCTACCTTGTCTAAACAGCAACACTTTTCTTTAAACCGGCCAAATTTCTAGGAGTAAATTTCATAGCTCCACTGGTCATCGAATGAGTTTTGATGTAGCCTAAACGTGGTTTAACATGTAATGTTTTTAGAGTGTAATAGTCAATTTTATTACAGAACAGTGGACGATTTTTTAAATAAATTTATAAGCTGTTCAGGGATAACCAAGCGCCTATTAAGACAGTATAAGCAGAAATAATAATACCAATAATAAATATTTTACAGTCGTTAACGTTAACATCTTTATTCGGTGAAGTCGACATATCTACTAAATTATACTTTACAAGGCTATGTTTATTCAAACAAGTGTTGGAAATAAGGGAAGATACAGATTTGCTTAAACTAAACGTAATTGATAATTCAAAGCGCTTATTTTCCCTGGACAGCTTATATTTACGTTTTGGAGGTACACGTGTTCATAGTTATATGAGAAACCTAACGTGGAGTTAGGCCATAAGGAAAGCTTGCAGAAGCAGCCATCACATTTGTCGGGCTATAGCGACGGAGGCCCAAGTTGAGACGGCACAGCAGTTTATAACAGCGTGAGGGACTTAACCCAGTTGAACCTGTCCCAGGGTCTCAGACCTCAAGTTACCACTTCGTACTGCCGTCACTCTTCAGTACTCTGCGGGAATTAGGTGCGGATACACAAAAACTAACGGTACACTCGCGTCACGAAAAAAATCGTTACCTCTCGTGAACTGTTGTCTTTGCTTGGCCCCATGTCTTCATGCCTTCACCGTACAAGGTCAAACTAGCCAATTGCGGCCGTTACACATCTTTTAAAACAAGTGCTATTTCAGATACGCTAAAATAATTTTTGAAGTAGTGACTTAATCAACGCATTTTAATACTGCTTACCGAATAATTTTCATAACCGCACTTCATTTTGGCATATTCGAAATTTATACAGAAAAATAGAATTAAAAGAAATTTTTTCAACTATCAGAACTAATGGTTACTCAAGACGTGGTTTTAAAGTGAGTAATAATAAAAGTTGAAATAATTTTAAATGATTGCCTAAACGTGCTAGGAACTTTCTATTAATTTATGCATCGTGTTTCATGATAAGCTCTACATTATTACTACCATGGAACAATATTTAAAGATGATATATCGCGAAAATGTTTTGTGACAACATACCCTTAAAACGCAACGTGTATGATTGTCTGATTGACGTCCGACACAGCGTAGCTCTCTGCACACCAGTACCAGACTTCAAATATTACAATAGCGGGATTCTTATTGGCTCATTCACACACGGTAACAGCTCCACGTAATAGAGAAAGCCAGTCATCTTTTGATAAGCTAAACTTGCGTTAAAACTCAGCAAACAGGCAAGTTTTCCCGCGATAAACTATCATCTCTAACAATATTATGTTATTGTACAGAAAATATTACTGTAAACAGAATACTGCTCTGGCTTCATCGTATGTTCTGTTATCACAAATACGTACGAATGTTCATAAATACTTAGAACTTGACTCTGATACCTTAACATGTTATCACTAAACTGACTTACATCTTCTTTCGAATTGAACTTTTCCAAATCACAGTTAAAAAAAAAAAAAATAGGAACAGCCTAGTTTGCTTAGTACCACCTATAGAATACAGTCGCAATTAGTTTTCTATACCTCATTGGTCAATAGGTTTGCCGTCTGATAAATATTGTTGATCATATTGGTGAATGACCTTAGGACATCAAAGCGTTACAAGACACAAATGGCAGCTAAATTAAATAATTATTTTTAATTTATAAACGCTTTGACTACAGAGGTTAAGATTGCATAATTTTTATGTAACACTACAATATACGGTACGATATTACACACAAACAGCACAAACTTCAGGATAATCTGATTTAAAAATAATAATTCAGATAAGAAAAGTAAGACTACAAAATTAAAAGGTTATGTTATGTAAGAACTTAATTTAAACAATAAAAAATTAAAATAACTTTACAAATATTGCAACCTCATGGCAGAAATTAATTGATGTTGTAAATAAAAATTAAAATTATTTAAAGCGAAGGGAATTTAAAAATATGAGACTCATTCGCACAGACGTTCCCAATTGCTCCTATACTGCGTCGCTTCAGAATATTGGTTTGAGATATTTACTAACAGCAGTAAAATCCTGCGCAGAACCTTTCTTGAATTATTACTGCGTGCGTGATGCATTTTTTCTTCCATTGCTTAACGCTAAACACTTTCTACAATGGCCAAAGTCATGGAGCGAAACGGTCTCATCCATGATGGACTGGGTGTGTAATATCTATTAATTGCGTGAAGAGCCAAGCATTTCCTTTGATGTGGCACTTTTTTTTCACTGTCTTATATTTTACTTACGACCACAGAACTTAACTGGTGTTCTGAAATATATATTTATTAACAGTCAGCCTTGGTACGGCCATCTTCATGCATAGCAACCTTACTTAGCCCAATGAAATCATCGTACTAAGGCACATACGATTATATTGAGGGTTTTCCTACGTCGTAACAAACATACAGAACAAGGGCTTTGGGAAGGGTAATATGTACCAACAGTGTGGCATATGGCATCGTAAGTAACGTATTACTTCTTAGAAGGCTGCCGAAGTACGTTTAATGTTTGTTATATTTTCTTGAAATATTTGATGCAATGGGAGAGAATAGCAGTAACGAAATATTTTGGACACACGCCTCTTCAACTAGTGCTCTCTTAATTGTAGTGTACGTTTTTTAGTTGTATTGTTATTTTGATCGGTAAATTATTGTTCTAAGTCTCCGTGTTCAATTTATATTTATTCGAAACAATTTCCGACGGGATTTATCATGATTTATTTATTTTATACACTAATTTGTTGACTAACCAAACTCCACTTGTTACATTTATTGATTTAAAGTCTTACTCTTGGTTTCCTGGGGCGACATATTGCAGCAATGGCGTACTCATAAATAATTTAGTTTAGTGCTGCTTAATTTTAACGCCACCATAACTATTCCTGCAGAATCCGAGAAAATCGCAGATTAAAGTCTAGACAGCAGGAGAAACCGTAAAACGATTTCCCAGTTTTGTCAAAAACACATTTTATATGTATTGAGAGGGGTTGTTGTTGGCACAGTGGATAGAGCACTCGCCTTCCACCATGTCATTCCGGACTCTAATTCTAGCGAGGTCGTTCTCCGGATTTTCGCATGTGGGAATAGTTTTGAATGAGGCCACTAGTTAGTGGGTTTTCTCGGAGATCTTCTGTTTCCCTCGCCCCTCCATCTCGGCAATGCTCCATACTCATATTATTTCACCCCTACTAGCCCTAAACGTTTTTGGTTAGTTAGTTAACTACCGGAAATGTCTGTAGTAAAATATTAGCTAACATAGTGCTGTATTTGTCGCGGAAAAGGAAATATAAATATTACAAAGAATGTTTAAAGAAACTGTTATTTATACCGGTTTTATGACATCTGCTCCCCTTAGACAAGGTAAAACTTACATAAAAAACAGCAGAAATTAAAGATCACGAGTTTACCTTGATCATTACAGGCAGGCCCGCGTACGAGTTTCTGAATAATAATAAGTTACCATAAGGATGGGTGTCTTTAGATCACTTACACACTATTTTTATTTTCCGTTATTTTGACTATGAGTAAGAATTAAGTGGCATGTGTTTATGTATTATTAGGAATTTATCGCAAGTAATTTTCATTAATTAGGGCTACCATTTATGCGGAAAATATATTTTTTGTAATGTCCCAGAGTCACCCCCGCTTACGGTATACCTGCTGCGAAATAAAAAAAAGGTGTCTTTTTCCGCAAGAGTCAGTATTTCCGATGACATATATTTCCTTTCATTCAAAAATAAATTTATCTGGAAAACATACTTGACTTGTAGTTTTTAAAATGATCTTTCAAGTTAATATATTAAACTATTTATACCTCGAATGTCATCTTTTTGTGCAATTTTTTTCTCATTCTCATGAAGAACATCGGAAGTTTATCGTGGTTCTGTGCACATGCTTCACAGTTGGATGGTTCTAAGGTTTAGTTTAAGTGGTATCACTTTCCGCAATAATCGACGCAGGGTGATTGTACCCATATTGTTATCAGTGGTGTCACTGATTACTAGAGATCGGAATAATTCGCGGGTTCATTACATGAAGGCTCACTTCAAAGAATATCTGTGAACACAAGCAAACAAAATCTATTCAATGCCTACTTGCTGTGACACAGTTACACCACACGATTGTGTGTGAATTGTATAGTTGCATCTTTATTATTGGCTCAGCGTTCTCCAAGAGGTGTCAATCAAGACCAGAGCCAATTTAGAGTGGGGCGTACATTTACAGTTGTTTGAGCCCGTGCTTTTCCGAAAACAAAACGCGAATTTTTCAGCTCTCTATGTGTCATTTCACTAATTCTAAATTCAGCAGTTCCAACCAACTCACTGTTTTAAATGCAGCAGTTCCAGCCAACTCGCTGATTGTAAATCCAGTAGTTCCGATCAACGTAATGTAAAATCTATGGACGTTACAATATATCTATATACATATAAAAGGAAGTGCCCCACTAACTGACTGACTGACTCATTAATTCATTCATCATCAACGCCCAGCCCAAACCACTGGACCTAGAAACGTGAAATTTTAAGGGAAGTTTCCCCTTGTGGCGTAGGCACGCACTAAGAAAGGAAATTTTGAAATTCGGCTATTAAGGTGGTGAAACGGGGTGAAATGTATTTTTTGCAAATCTTTGATATTTCTCGAACCCGACGGGCTATCGTCGTCTTAT
>PNEQ01069461.1:0-27182 GCA_003012365.1 Medauroidea extradentata | reverse complement strand
AGAAGTTTCAGGGGATTCAGCCCCCCTAGAACAGACATACCAGATATTGAGAATGTAGTATATGTAGGTCCAGGAAAGGTGGGGCTGGTAGACAGTGAACAAACATTGGGAGCCAATAAGCGTATCTGTATAAAAAAATCTGTATGTGCAGATTGTTGCTAAATTACTTGGGTACTTGTGTATTTGACAGTATGTAGTGTAATTGTTGTTTGTATGTTTTATTAGGTATAATTTTGGTCAGGTGGATGTATGTCAGTAGTGCTATTGTTGTGTGTATGTTCTGTTAAGTAAAAATTCTTTAAAAAAAAAAAATAATAATAAAAAAATAAATAAAATAAAATAAAAGGGGAAGATGAGGTATATTCAGAGTGAGCAGGTTGGTAGTAGTGACAGAGAAAACATGGCAACCGTTTAGTATGACTAGAACAGCTCTATCATATATAAAGTAATAAACAGATATTGAACTTGCAGCGTGTTTTATTTAATAACTTTACATCACTAACAGCTGCCCTTCCTGCCATTTCACTACCAGAGAAAAATGGCACTTACACTCAGCTAGTAAAACTGGCAGACCATGCAAACAAACCTATTGTTGACTACAAAATTCCATTGGATATTTCCAGACATCTAAATTATAATAAATAAATAAATATAAATATATATATATCTGTAGTGATTGTATATAAGTGGTGCTGATATATTTCCGTAAATTTCGTATGCCCCAGCATATTATCGTGTGATATAGAAAGAAAATATACAAATTACACGTTAATTATGAATTTTACTATTATTTACGCAATTGTTTACAACTGTGAAAATTACTCATGAAAAGATTTACTGAAGCATGTGAAATTATAGTTGCTTTATAGAAAAGCAGCAATAAACCTGTGTGTGTGATGCAAAATGCAGTAAGCGAGATAGTAACAAATAAAAATTTAGGACTGTTGGTTTCTCACTCAAGCAATGAATAGATTGTATTTTCATCATATACTACACCTACTTTTTGAGTGAAAAACAGGTTTGTGTGGTCATTGTCCTGTTTGTAAGTGTGTAGTGTGCATGTGTGTGTCCCTTAATAACTGTTGAAACAGTGGACCAAGTTTCATCAAACATGGCACACAAATAAACATAATATGAGGAGATACCCTATGGCCAGAGTATCGCACCCTGAATGCAGGTTTTATATCTGGGAGCTCGTAGTAGAGTGGATGATCTTCGTACCCTTAAGGATGATATGAAATGAGACCCTACGATAGAGAGGCGCCAAAATGAGAATGGCGGGGGAAACGGGAGATCCCTGAGAAAACCAGCTGACCAGCGACACCGTCTGGCACAATTCTCACACGTGAAAATCCACGTACTGACCCCGATGGGGATCGAACCTGAATCACCTTGGTGGGAAGCGAGTGGTCTGAACACTAGGTCACCACGACACAATCATCTATAAAACTTAATAACCTGACTTTACTCTTGTGTATTTCGTTTATGCCGCATTCGTATTTCTGAACTGGCGGCCATTTCTGAATTTCATCAAAATTAGTACAAAGTATACTATACATAACGTTCACTTTACATTCGTGTATCTTGTTTGTCCCGTGTTAATATTTTTAAAATTGCTTTTATTTACATATTTTTAGCAAAATATGTCACATACAAGAAAATATTTTTCCAGCGTTCATCAATCTTGGCAAACAGCCTACACTACTTACCAATTTCACTTGACATTTTAATATTTTGTTCATTCTATAGTGGTATTTTCAAAATGATGGCCATTTTTTTTTTAAATTTTAGGGTAGGCCTAATCTAAGATACCTGAGAAATATTTTTCTGAATTTCATCAAACCTTGATTTTTATGCATTTTGTTCATAGTGTATTAGGTTTTTTAAACTGTTGTCCTTCAAATTTTTGATTACTTGAAGTACATAATGACCGTTATATAATGTTTCTTCAGACTCTATACACAATTAGTACTCCCTTCGAATTTTTTAACACTTGAAATACATGACGACAATTTCCTAATATTTCTTCATAATCTATAGAAATGTTAAAAATTATTTTCATATTTACCACTGTTTTACTTCTACATCACTTCATAAAATGTCATCGTCACCTCTGAAAACCTCAAGATGTGCGTTATCAACATGTATGCTACACGCCAGCCTGTGTTTAGACGCTACAGCGATATATGATGTGTGCTCCTGGGTTATCCTTACCACTTCAATATTATTAGGTCTCGGACTGCTGGGCAGGCGGCTGTCCGATGGCGTGTATGTTTCTTATGGAACATTACCGTCAGTATTGAATTTTCACTGTTAGAGCGACTATTCTCCTACAACTTCGTAACGCAAATAAATATTTTCATTAAATAATCGTGAATTGAGTTCAGCTCAGGTATATACACAGCAGTGAAGTTAAGCTTTTACCCAAATATTAACACGCAAAATGATTTGGAGGCATCGAGATAGCGCAATGACGGATATGATATGCATGCTCAAAGCACAATGTGCACATGTAGTGTATGGATAGATGCATGTTTGGGCTTATTATAACTCATGAATTTAAAAAAAAATAAAAAAAACTGAGTGTTTTGTGAAAATGTGCGTAATACAACACCATAATACGATAACAAACGAAAAAAAAATTACAACAGCACAGGTTTAACACATAAGAAAAGCACAGGTTTATATTTTAATATTAGATATTTTAGATTTTGTTGTTTATCGAGGGGCTTGGATCATTGGCTCCTCCCTTCTTCTTTCCCTTGGGTACGCCTATGCCACGGTCGTAGAAGAACAGATCTGGACACTCGTCTTTCAACCAATGTATTTTGCTTGACCTCCTTGTTGTTTGGCTGTAGTTCGTCAAGTTACCGAGAATGTTGTACTTTTTGGCACTCTAATCTGGGCAGTTGGATTCAAACTCCATCCAGTTTTTCCATTGTTAACATTATAAAGTAAATAATGATTTGTGGAGCCATGTTTTAAAATTGTGAGCAAAGGAAGTGTTCCATAAATTGATAAAAAATACGTTTTGACAAATTGTTTATCTTAGTAGGAAGGAAGTGGGCAGAGTTTTAGCTCGACCACCCTGATTACAGCGCCAAAAATGTATAGCATTATCGGTAACTTGGTGAACTGCAGCCAAACAACAAGAGGGTCAAGTTTTCAGGTGAGTGTCCAGAACTGTACTTCTACGGCCGTGACCACTGCAGAACAATATTAATGTTAGCTACTGTATACCCAACTTTTCGTGGCGAAATATAACTTATTGACAACGCAGTATTTCATGATGAAATACGCAAGTAGAAACGTAATTTTCGCGCCATTTTAATAAATAGGAACAGAAATTCTACATATATATTCAATTGTGAGACACATTGTATGTTTAAAAACTATAAGTCACGTTTTTCTTCCATAATACCAATACAATGATTCAACTAAAAATAAGTTCTTCTGTATATTTTTACTGTTGCCGGAACATCACAAAATTCACATTCAGAATTCAGACAAATTTTTGTAAAATATATTTTATTTCCAGTATTATTTCATTAACAATCACTAAATACAGCGTACACAATATGTCTCAAATTACTCTGCATTTCTCAAACTTTTTCTAGATTCCGTGTTTTCCAAACTAAAAATAGATTATATGTTACGATATTATTAATCTCCGTTTGCATATCTATATCTAAGGGTCTCGTGTAAGTGCCTAACCGCCAACAATTTGATGCATTTCTTTATCTACCTACAGGATAAGAAATCCCTGGATGAAAAAAATTAACTGGCACACATTTGTTTTTCCTTAAGTCAATTGTCCTAAAGTCGAAGTTTCCTGAAGTTATTTGTCCTAAAGTTGTTTATCCTAAACTCACTTGTCCTACACTCGTTTGTCTTAAACTCATTTGTCCTAAAGTCATTTGTCCTAAACTCATTTGTCGTAAAGTCATTTATCCTAAAAATAAAGTCTTCATTCGAAACCGTCGTTTATCCTTAAGTCATTTGTACTAAAGGCATATGTTCTAAAGTCATTTATCCTAAACTCATTTGTCCTAAAGTCATTTGCTCTAAAATTAGGATAAATGCATTTAGGACAAATCACGTGTATTTCTTGGTTTTGCTGTTTAGGACAAACAATTTTAGAACAAGTGACATGTTGTCGACATATGTATGAATTTTACAAAAATTTTTTAATAAAATTAGAAATCAATTAGTAAATAAATTACCAAAAAAGTGGAATGGTGAAATAAAATGTGTTAGAAATTTCTATTTAACTGATATTAATTTGTTTTGAACAAAATTCGCTTATGAACCAATTATTAAACAAAAAAAACTTATGTTTCTTATTATTGAAGTGTTCAATATTTGTAGTAAGGTCAGCTTTGGTTCCTATACTGCTGACGCACGCTAATAATCAACGCAAGTGGCATTCGCAAACTATTGATTAATGCACTAAGCTAAACAAAAAAGTTCATATTACGTTAAAATTAATCGAACTCTATAAGTCCTACAGCAAAATTAGATTACATACCAGAAAAACGTAATGTAAAATAACTGTCCAATAACGATATTTGCGAATGTTAACATGATGATACAGTTAAGTAAAAAATATTATATATTCTAAGAGTTATCTACATTTTAACTAAACTAAAAGAAAATACAAAACTAGTTCATTACATACAGTGCAAATAATAAATTAGTATTAATTAGAATACTAGCGGAACTATAATTGAAAAGGCTGTAACGGTGCGGCCGCCGTTACTATTTTGCGTCCAATGTTTTGCTTACGTCTACACTGTTATGCTTGTGCTTTTTGTTTGTTTCTTTTCTACTGCCCAGTCACGCTGGTACCTAAGTTTTGGTTTGTTTTTTGTTGGGGTTGCCTGCCCTGAGTTTTGGAAGACTGCCTTCACCGCCGCGAGAATGCGCTGACGTCGCGGAAGTTGGCTTGTAGTTCGACGTGTGTGAAATGAGGCCTGTTCTGTTTGGGCTGCGCTTGGTGGCAGATGTTCCTTCCTCGTCGCCGAAGTTGTGTGAGGCTGTTGCCCGTCTCACCTGATTATGGGGTGCCTTCATGAAGACTACTTCCAGCTGGTGGAGCTGGGTTTCCACTTGGATCCACGGATTGTGGTGTGACTGAGCACCGTGGTGAGGCGGCAGGACGTTTGCGGGGGTCTGGCCGGGACTTGGAGACTACACCGTCCAATCATTGTGCATGAAGGTATTTGCTGAACTGTTGTTTCTGTGTCACGACTCGTGTCGAGAAGAACCCAATGTTTGAGCCTTATGTTTGATGGAGAGACTCCTTATTTTGCTCAGCCTGCTATACTATGGTTCACCCTAGTTTCATAACTGTCGTCAAATAACTGGATTTACGAATGGACGTAGCCGTCCTAAGGACACGCTCAAGACATACCTTCTGGATTATATGTACCTTCGTGCCACCCAGTCAACAGTTTTTAGAGTCATATGCGGTTTTATGATTTAGTCACCCTAGGGTGAAACAAGACAGTAACCTTTCCCCATTTGCTTTTGCTGATTGTAGCTAGACTGTAGTGCTGTCCCAGTGAATCTGCACGTACGCATTCAGAGACTATTCGTGCCCCGTATTTTTGTACCTGTGTGCAGAAATTTGTGTATTTCTATTGTTATAAGGGTGTGTGTGCCCGTGTTTATAATAGCGGGAGCTCCCTAAAGATACTTGTACTGTTGGTATGTTCACCTCTTGGAAATAAATTGTAATATTTTGCTAGATCGCAGCCACCCCTGTCTTTCTTTACAGTTATCCCTGGGTGTATCTTTACGTCGTTACTAAAATACGCTGTAGGGGTTTCAAGGCTGATCTTGGAAATTTAGTTTTATTTTAAAACTATTCATCATCACACATTTAAAAACAATCACCAAAGCAGAACTGCAGAGATAGTAAGCAGGATTCATTGGCAAACATTCTTCGAGCGAGCCAGCTCTAAGGAATCACACATGCCTGCGATCTACGGGCAGACACATTCAACAACTGCAAACAGAGTAACTTCAAAAAATCATACCAGAGCGCTGGTGTTCTCAGACACAAGATCAGCATGTCAGTTCACTACAGTCCCTGTAGAAACATTGCTTATATAAAATAAATGTGAAGCTCCAAAAAGAACAATATGTGTTAGAAACGTCATACAACAGAATTCACATGTTAAAACGAATGTACAGCAGAACCACAAATGTTAGAACAAACATACGACAGAAACACGCAATTTAGAACCACGCATTGTAGAACCACATGCCTTAGAAACGTCGTACAGCAGAAATTCACATGTTAGAACAAATGTATAGCTGAACCACAGATGTTAGAACAGCTGAACGACAGAAACACACAACTTAGAACAACGTACATTAGAACAATGTACGTTAGAAATGTCGCACATCAGAATTCCACATCATAGAACTATTAAACAATAGAATCAGAGAGGTTAGAACAAATGTATGATAGAAACACACAACTTAGAACCACGTACGTTAGAATCGTCACACAACAGAATTTCACATCTTAGAACTATTAAATAATAGAATCAGAGAGGTTAGAACAAATGTATGATATAAACACAAAACTTAGAACCACTTATTGCACAACCACATACGTTATAAACGTCACACAACAGAATTCCACATCTTAGAACTATTAAACAATAGAATCAGAGATGTTAGAACAAATGTATGATAGAAACACAAAACTTAGAACCACATATTGCACAACCATATACGTTATAAACATCACACAACAGAATTTCACATCTTAGAACTATTAAATAATAGAATCAGAGAGGTTAGAACAAATGTATGACAGAAACACAAAACTTAGAACCACATATTGCACAACCACATACGTTATAAACATCACACAACAGAATTTCACATCTTAGAATAATTAAACAATAGAATCAGAGAGGTTAGAACAAATGTATGATAGAAACACAAAACTCAGAACTACATATTGCACAACCACATACGTTATAAACGTCACACAACAGAATTTCACATCTTAGAACTATTAAACAATAGAATCAGAGACGTTAGAACAAATGTATGATTGAAACACACAACTTAGAACCACATATTGCAGAACCACGTATGTTAGAAATGTTGTACAGCAGAAATTTGCATGTTAGAACCGATGTACAGTAGAAACACATACGTTAGAACATACGTACTACAGAAACACACAACTTAGAACCACAGATTAGAGAACCACATACATTAGAAACGTCACGCAACAGAATTTCACATCTTAGAACTGTTAAACAACAGAATCAGAGATGTTAGAACAAACGTGTGATGGAAACACACAGCTTAGAACCACATATTGCAGAACAATGTATGTTAGAAATGTTATGCAACAGAAATTCACATGTTAGAACCCATACACAGCAGAAACACAGATGTTAGTACAAACGTACGACAGAAACACACAACTTAGAACCACCTATTATAGAACCACGTATGTTAGAAACGTTATGAAGCAGAAATTCACAGTTTAGAACGATTACACAACAGAATCAGATATGTTAGAACTGGTAAACTATAGAAACACGTGTGTTAGAACAGTCTTATATTAGAAACACACATCTAAGAACTGTCATACTTTAGAAACATGTAATAAAGAACTGGCATTGCTTAGAACATTCTGTCTTCAGTGTTTCTGTAGTATGTGTTTCTACTGTGTGTGTTTCCAACATCAGGCAGCATCCCACTCTCATGACGACACACAAGGAAGAAGAACCATTTAGTAACGACAGCGGGCATTACCTGTGCAGCTTACAATTTCCACTCCCGTTCACATCACTACATTTATTAGCTACTGCCCTACTGCTTCATATTTTTGCCTTCTACGTGGTTTGGGGTTACATCCTAGCTGTGTCCGAACATCCCGAGTACCAGGGAACAACTCTTACAATGTCGTTGCTAGCGGCCCTCTTGCCTCACCTTCAAGTGCTGCGCTCCTATTGGCTATCCAATACACACACGACCCTATAGAGACTACACTAAACTCACGCCTCTTCGTAATTGGGCGTCCAGCAAACCTAGTTGCGGAGTACTTGCAAACAAGGAAAATTTGGCTTGTTGCAAACCGGCCATAACAGGATAACTCTAAATTCTCGCGAACGCCTGCCTATAAAAAAATCTGCCTTTTCCTTTAGTTCCCAAATCTACACAGCACATACCCACATGCATAAAAACCTAAATAATTAATTAAATTTGTTCCTTGAGTTGAATAATTACTACATACATTGTTAAATTTAACATTTGTGTGTATCTGTGAAAAATAAAAATTATAATAGGAAATAGAAATATAAAACTAAATTTAATAAATATATTTATTTCGTATTCCCACAGAACATTAAAAATCTACAATGTTACAGCATACTTCGTAAAAAAAAAAAAACTCATGAATTCAAATATTACAATAAATTTACCTTTTTATTTTAGGCGTAAAAGTAATTTGGCATCACGTCCACAGACCCTTTTCTTTTCAGTTACCTCACAAATATAATTGACACAATTTAAAAGCAATGAAAGCAGTACTTCGTCAATAATTATTTTGTCAAAAAGTATGAATGTATGGTTGATAGTGTCAGCTAATATTATTAAGTATTAATAATTTAAATTCGAAAAATATGTTATTAAAGCTTATATTTTGTCAGTATAACTGACAGCCGTTGGAAGGTTAGTGTGAATGTAAACTTTATATTGGCATTTGATGTATATTATTTATATCACTCGGGAGTCGGGAAAACTGAGATTGGGTAAAAAAAAACCTTTTGAATATCTAGGTTCTTTTATTGCCGCTGTGAAGCGACAAGCCTGCACTTAGGGTCAACTTTTTCGATATATGTCAGTTGCATGTTTTCTATTATTTTTGCTTTGAATCACTCTTGATGTTTATATTGAATAAGTGGTGCTAGTCAGTGTTACTGATTAGGTGTGGGGTAGTCGATATGATGCATTTATTAAACTCAGATGCCCCTGTGTGTTGCCCGGCCACCCAACTATAGTCTATGCTTGTCAACTGCCTAAAGATAATTAAATTGTTAGTTGCTATGCAACCGTAAGTTTCAGGAATATTGTTTTAGTAAGACTTTAGTATTTGTTGTTTTAAGTCTAATGATCATTAACGAAAAGACATTTGGTTAATTAATTTAAATGTTATGATTTTGCTGAACAGCTTATCACCCATAAAACCCACTCTCTAAATGTAAAGCCGCTATTGGCCTGGTGAAACAGTACTGTAAGAGAATATTGCCCCTGGATGCAAATTATATTGATTAGACTTTTACTGTAGTATTTTAATATCAAATAATGTGTTCATAAGCGTTAAGTTCAAATTATGAGTTCTCAGTTTTCTGGTTACACGTGAATCTAAAATAAATATGTCTTGTGTTGACTTTTCTGAAACAGCATAAAAATTCAAGAAAATTTGGACTCTTCAAAATTTTACGTGAGATTGATGTTTTAAAAGTTATAGCAGTTGGAATGTTCTTGGAGTTTAATTGAAAGATGTACATGAGTACAGTCAGCCCGGCAGTCGTGCTGCGGGGGCGACACCAAAAGCGGTTCACAGAGGGTACTGCAATGTGTGCTTCCGGCACACACTGCATCATGCCAAACCTTTACATACTATTTTTTTATTGTAATAATCATCCAGTAACATAGTGAGATACATCATTGTGCTCAGCGGAATTTTACAGTTTTTTCTGTAATTGTAGTCTATCTAAGTTTACTTAAATTGTATCCAGACCGGTTACTTAATTTTACTACAATGTTCTAGAACACTTACCAGAAAGGAAGCCACCATGACATCTACGGATGCCATTGCGGCTACCCAGGCTGGCACTCTTCTCTGGGCGGTCGAGGGAGATGGACGTGTGTCGCATTACGTGAAATTTGCATGTGGTGAGAGATAGGTGAGCCGCGAGATGTGGGCGAGAACCATGGGTTCACGATGGAAGACAGTGAAAGACTTTATAGTAAATTTTCTTATCGAATGACGCTAAATTATTGATGAGAACTTACAGCGATATTGACCAAATGGCCGGCCCACTATCGGTTTCAGAGTCAGGGGCTACCTTTCAGTTCAGCACGTGCTAGTTTCCTTTATTTTTTTTTGTTTATTTGTTTGGTTCAGTTAACATTCTGTATTACTTTATGTTGATGTGGAAGAGTTCATGATGTCTGTAGCAATGTAAGCGCGGTTGTGTTTTTTTTATAATGGGCTGTTGATTGAACCACGTGGTGTTCATTGACTATCGTTAAGTACGCGTCCTTCGATACCATGTAAAACCCCTGAGATAAGAGCGTAGCTCACCGCTGAGACCAGAGCAAGTATGAGAGTTTATAGGTTGGCATCTATGACACTATTACGAGGGAGGCTGTACCACCACACCGCCATTACACAAAAAAAAAACAGTAATTTTTCATTAATTCTACATCTCCAACACCCTCAAGAGTATGCAAATGCTCAGTGTCAGACAGGCTCAAAATTAATAAGTGGTGGCAAGTTAGGCTACAGCAACTCTTAAATAATAATAAAAAAACAGGCAGAAATATCCAACAAATGTTAAACCCATTGACAACAAAAGTTACTGATTTTCCTGTAACTGAAAGAACGACTTCACGAAAGTGTAACTATATGAAAATGAAGAATAAATACACATGAGTAGAACATTTGTTACAGCTATCTGATACACAAAATATAAGACATCAAATTTTGTAGGGTTTATGATTTGAACAATAAACACATGAAGCCATGAAACATTCTACTAGTTTACATAATTATAACACTTCCTTATATGAAAAGCACATGCTGATATTTGCTGTTTGGCTAAACATTGCAAAATTATAGTCCTACATTGTAACTCATTCACACAATTTCGCACACGTGTTTAAAACAAACACTTTTGTCTTACCACATTAAATTATTCGACTCTATAATTTTTTATTGATAACATGTGCAAATCAAGTGTTGCCTATAATCTGTTTTAGTTCCTTAATTTTTTATAGACAATCTTCAGACCAGTCTACTTTTATAGGTGGTTCTTGTTAATTTGAGCACTTTTGCAGCCCTTGTTATATTTTTCCTTTCAAACAATTTATAGTTTTCTGCCACTTTTTAATGCTAAAAAACACCCTTAGTAATGAAGTGTATTCATTGAAATATAACCAAAACTTAACATCTCCGGTAACAATAAATAATATTAAAAAAATTATTATTCCGGAAAGGCTGGCTTCAAAAGTGCTGAGTTTATATAAACCACCTATATCTATATTAGTGTGCCATAAAAACATAGTACAACAGCTTGAACTCATTGTCAGGTGAACCGTTGACAGAAAAGTACAGTATGTGGGCTCCACATCTCGTCGACAGCAAGGGTTAACAGAAATACTGCACGCCATTTCAACTGTGGTTATAGAGGATTTTAGGCAAGTGGTGAGTGAGCCGGATTCTGTTTTATTGCCCTCACATTTTGAGGAAAAAAATTGCTGCTGTCAAAGTCAAATATTATACTGATAAAAATAGTTATGGTAAACGATAACTGTTTTCCACATATGTTCAGCAACATTATATTACACGTTCATGAAGATAGATAATATGCCGATAATCTACTTGGATTCGCCTTTCAATCAACAGGTGTCGTTGCAGTCACAGTTAGGTTTTATTTAAAGTTAAAAGAAAATATATTTTTATTTGTAAATCACAATTTTAAACCGTTTACTGTGTCACTTTGCGATATGTTGTAATCAATTATTTTGTCTTTTGTTGCACAAAAGAATAGCGCTAAGTAACGCCTGTAGTAGTGGAGTGATGGATAAGAAACTACACTCGAATCTTCAGATTTGTAGGTCTGAATCAAACTACATTAGGAAATAAATTTTAATATCAAAGAGAGTAATAGAAATTGGTTGTAGAGTACGAAAATATGAGCAGAATAGTTATTTTTGAAATGAGTATTTTTTTGTGTGGAAATACCGCAGGGATGTCCCATGTATTTTCTGTGGGGTTGTCCCACGAATTTCCCAAAAGTGTTTTTGGTACTATAGTAGGCAGTTGAGTTGGCATCTGAGCTCCTTAGTACTGTTATCAGGAGAGGAGGGCAAAAAGAAACTGATATCCTACTGTCCAGGACCCCTACCAGGTTGATACTAGCAGGATGGAAAACATTTGGCGTGGTCCATCATACACTACGTGTAACATATTTGGGGGTTGCAGCAGTTGTGCTCACCAATACATGTATACCTTTCAGAATATGCGAAAATTACTATATAAATATATATTATATAAAGCTGCGATGTTTTATTTCTGTTTGTTAACATATACAGTGAAACCCTCTTAAGAAGTTTTCTGCTTAATAAGACAAATAATTTTGCACCTTTTCTCTACAAACATGTATAATTTAACCCTTTTAAGAAACTTTCCTGCTTAATAAGCATTATTTCTTCCTGTCCCATCACAAACATCTTAACAGGGTTTAACTGTACAAGGTTTTGAAAAAACTATTCAGTCAAACAAAATTAATGGCAATATTGTGTTTAGGGAAACCTGAAAATAACATATATTTATCCTTCTACAGAATACTAGTCAGAGAATATAAGTCAGACTAACTGTCATTATCACTACGCCTACAGTATATGCTTCGACACACATCATCAAGATATTTTTTTAATTCTACACCAAAGGGCACTGTTAAAAAGATGTACAACCTATGTGTTTGCAATATTACTTGGCTATGAAAGGGCCTGCAGCACATAATATCACACATAAAATTACATGTAAAAGAAATTAAAAATAAGCTTCTTAAAAAAATTAAAATTGTCAATTAAAAACAATAAGTTACATGCATATTCTAGGTTCAGAATAACCCCTCTCTTGGTAGTCTGTCATAATATAATTGTCGTAGATAGAGAAGTATAAAATAACATTCATTTTAAAAATACTAATTTATATTTATATATACACATCCATAAAAACATACACACACATACACAAATATACATACATAAATGTTCAAGATTCAGATGCTATACATCATACATGTTACTAATTTCATTATTTAATTACAAACTAAGCCACAAAACTATATAAAACACAAAACTAAAGCGCTTCAAGCTTATTTGGCAAATGTAACTTAAATTTATTTTATACTTTTTTGTTTGCATTTTTTAAAAAAAATTAATTTGTATTAAATTTTTTTTTTACTTTAAATTTTTACCTCTTATTAGTCTTAAATCTATGGAACTTATTTATTGGTTTGTCTGAGTACTTTATACACGCACAAGGTATTGCAAGATAAATAAAAGCTTGTAAAAGAAACATAAGTTTTCATTTTAGTTCACATAAATTTAATAATATAATGATGTACATGTAATGTAACCCATAACATTGCATTGCCACCGAACTCATATAAGCAGCCTATGCAAAATTTCTGCTCAATCAGATACCAGCAAGTGGTTGAAAATTGGTATGCAAATTTTGAAATGGTCAACTTACATACATACAAACATTCCAAGTTAAATAAAAGATTGTAATAATGAAAATACAGAATTTATAATATTTGGCACAATTCAATTATTTTAATTTTTTTACTATACATTTATAACGCAGGGGTGAACACATAAAAAATAGTAAATGCAGTGTATTAAGTGCAATAGAAAAATGTTTTTTTAAAATTAATAATAAACTCTATACATATGAAAAAAAAATTTAACAGTGACAAAATGTTATTTCAAACTCTATATGAACTAATCATATATTTTTTACTTTCAGGTTAACAGTATATTTTTAACATAAAAGTTTAAAATTAACTTCAAAAATTCATCATCTGTTTAGAATTGAAACATTGCTGTTTTCACAAGTTTGTTATTACAGAGTTTTATAGCCCAATTTTTTGGCAAAATACAAAAATTTTTAAAACTTGCAAATTTATTGAACCCTTGCAACAGTTTTTATACCCGGGTTTTAACTAGCTACAACACTGAAAAAAAAAGAGCTAACAAAATGTACGTGACAGATTTTCAATGAATATGCTCTTAGAAGGAGAAAGAGGTCAAGAATATATTCACTGGAGAAAGAGGTCAGGAATATATTCACTAGAGAAAGAGGTCAGGAATATATTCACTGGAGAAATAGTTCAGGAATATATTCACTGGAGAAAGAGGTGAGGAATATTTTCACTGGAGAAAGAGGTCAAGACCGTATTCACTGGAGAAAGAGGTCAGGAATATATTCACTGGAGAAAGAGGTCAAGAATATATTCACTGGAGAAAGACGTCAGGAATATATTCACTGGAGAAAAAGAGGTCAGGATTATATTCACTGGAGAAAGAGGTCAGGAATATATTCACTGGAGAAAGAGGTCAGGAATACATTTACTGGAGAAAGAGGTCAGGAATATATTCACTGGAGAAAGGGCTCAGGAATATATTCACTGGAGAAAGAGGTCGAGAATATATTCACTGGAGAAAGGGGTCAGGAATATATTCACTGGAGAAAGGGGTCAAGAATATATTCACTGGAGAAAGGAGTCAGGAATATATTCACTGAATACAAACCAAGAATTGAAAACCACCTATGCTATCAAAAGTTTACTTGAAGGTATTAAAGACTTTATGTGAGTGACTACATATAATTAAAAAAAAAGGATTGGTTCTCTCACTGAAAGATTTAGGCTTAGCGTTGAGTTTGGTAGCACGCAGAAATAAATAAATAAAAAATATGTTATTGCCAACCATGTTATCTCAGTTACTAATAAAGGATTTTCTTAATGTCAATCTAGCTGTAGGAAAATTTACTGTTAGGTTTTATTTTTCATTCAGTAACTGTGGAAGTATGTTAATGTTATGCAAACAATAAAGTATACATTCCTCCTGAAAAACAGAACCCCAAAATTCTTAACTACATAAAAAGCTGCGGCAGTAGAGCTTTTTGTCTTACACCTATGCGGTCCAAGTTCTATACCTGGTGTTTGACCTCCGGATTTACGCATGTAGGATTGTGTCGGGCGATGTCACAGTTCGGCGGTTTTTTTCGGGGATCTCCCATTTCTCCCACCTTTGCTTTCCGGCACTTCTCGAATGATAATATCCTTGATTTCTGCAGTAAACTAAGTAACAGTTTATTGCATACTTTATGTTGATATTTCCAGTATCTGTTTTTCCTGGAGTGGTTAGTAGCTAATGTGGTCGTTTTATGCTGTGCTGGTGAATTCTGGTGAATTTTGGCAGATGTTTGATACATTTACAACTGAATTTCTTGCATTTACAATTATAAATAAAAGAGTTTAATTTAATCTTTAGAGGGTGGTGTGTATATTGGGTAGCCAAAAGGAGCGCGACACTTGAAGGTGAGGCGAGAGGGACGCTAGAAGCGACACATTATGTTTTGTAGGCATTGTTCCCCGGTACTCGGGATGTCTGGATGCAGCCCAGTCCGTGTAGTCTGCTACAAAGATTAATATAAAGAAGTAACTGTAGGAGAGTAACCCATAAATGTAGTAATGTGAACGGGAGTGGCAAATTTGCACAGGTAGTGCCCACGGTCGTTTTTTCTTTACATAAGATTTCTAACATTATAGGACTCTAATAAATTTTTCTTTCTCCTGTGTGTGTGTGGCCGTTAGGGCGTTTGGGTCCGGTTTTCACCACCCAATATTCTTATTTTATTTTAATTAATATATTTATAATACTCTATAATCTTTGTGTGGATATCGTCAGTGCTAAATTTATTTTCTTCAGTTTTCTTGAAGATGTATTTTCGATCTGTTTAATTTGCGAGTTTCTAACTGCCAGAAGCAAGTGATTTTGTGTACTGTAATGAAGGATTTGTAAAACACTGTTTGAATTACTTTTGAGAATACCTCAGGATATACGAATCATTTTTTGTTTTAGTATTTCTGCACATTTTTTGGTTAAAACAGCATCCAAAAGATTAAATTCCTCCAAATTAACCACATCTAAACAAAAATAATGAATTTACAACCTAATTTGTCACAAGAAAAATGTCAAAAGGTGAGTAATACTACGGTGAAATGAGAAAAAGATGACTTTTTTTGCTGTTGTAGACAAAGTGAGACGAACTATTTTCCAAGGGTTCGTCTTGTATGTTTCTTGTATGCTTGGCGAGTACGACATTCGGCGTACGACAGTCCGGCATGTGACAAGTTGTGGAAAACATCATGCTATGTAACTTGTTACAAATTGGTGTGTTCTTCCAACATTTGTCAGAGGTAACTAGCTACTAATGTAGTACAATTTGTCAGAGGTGAATTTTACAGACGTTAATTAGAATTTATTGGTTAGTGGACATACGCAATTGCTCATGATTTGCTGATCAAACCTGTATTGAATGACAAAGTATGAAATGGACAAGACATAAATAAAACACACAAAAATAAAAAAAAACAATCCCAGAGGAACTCAGTGTGTTTTTTATAACAATACTAGGCAACAAAAAATGATAGAGAGAAAATTCAGTCGAATTTTGACACAACACCCAGACACAAAAGACAGACACAAATGTACAACCAGATTCCCAATGTGAAAAAAGATGGAAATAAACTAAAAACAATGAACATTGGACAGCAAACAAAAGACAATAGACAACACAACACAAGTTAAAACCAATGAAAATAAAAAAATTCATTCCCAACAAGTATTTGAGATTTATCATTGAGCAGCAGTTATGAGAACAAAATTCACCAAAGTGCAATGTCACCACAGAGAAACAACCTTCTGGAACTCTCATTATTCCATATATCCATGGACTCTCTGAAAAAATAAGAAGGCTAGCCAACAAATACGACCTACGAACAGCATTCCGTTCCAGCTCCACATTGAAAACTACTCTCACTAAAGTAAAACCCATAGTTGATAAACAACAGACCCGCAAATGCACATATAAATTACCATGCAAATGTGGCTTTCTATACATAGGAGAAACTGGTAGAACATTATCCGCACACATCAAAGAACACAAGAACAACATGCAAAAGGGTGAAATCCAGAAATCTAGATTTGCTGAACATGCATGGGGAAATAGCCACAAAATTCTCTGAGACTCAGCAAACCAAATTAGTCAGGAAAAAGACAGAATTAAAAGGAAAATTAAAGAATCAGCTTACATAGCCACTTACAAAAACATCATAAGCCAACAGAACATTGAACTGAAAATATGTGGTTGCCTTTAATAAAAAAAAATGCGTTGGTTGAACAGTGTTTTGGAACACGAGCTAACGGCGATGTGGAAATCACCACATATATAAATGGAGAAGGCATCAACGTAGCTATATGAGCACTGCAAACACTCTTTAAAATTATGCTAGCAACTGTGTTAGCACTTCTAACATGCCAATGCTCTAGCGCTGAACAATTTACATGGGCATTCATAAGCATTTGAAACATGCCCATAACACATCCTCTACCTATTGGAAATGAGTGGCAGAGCACCAAAATCTAGTGTAATGGATATTTTTGTGTACAGTAGCAAAAACCACCACTGTCTGGTCGTTTCAAACATTGTGTTTCTAATACTCGTGTAAAAACTGTCCTAAGCTGAGTAAGCATATGGGAATAAATCAAATGTGACTGGACAACGGTTAAAAACAGCATTAGTGACATAGTTCTTACTCATCAAAGATGATGTTTTTACTAACCTGATTTGAATGTCGCAGTGCACATCTGTGCATACCACCATTAAAATGGCTCACATACCAAACAAGTATATTTCAAAAGGCATCAATAAGTTTTCAAAATGTACTGTATTAAAAAAAATAATTATGTGTAAACTGTAAAATGTTGACGAACTATTTTGGTATTGTAAATTAATGCACACCAGTGTTATTACCTCCAAAGGAAGAGTTGCGTGTGTCACTAATTTTTTTTTGTGAAGTGAGATCCAAGTGTGGTGTGGGTCAGCATTGGCGCCACTGGGGCGACGACGGACATCGTTAGAAGTAACAGGCTGTGGAGAAGACAAACTCTTGGGGTGTTCTGTTGGCGGCGGAGATGGCGAGAAGCAGCACCTAAGGGGCTGCGTCATGGTGGCAATGGCAGCAATCGGGGCTGGGAAACACCAGAGGAATGCAGAATGGACAGACAACACTTGGGGTGTTGTGTCTGTGCGGCGGATCTAATAAATTTTATCTTATGTTTGCAACACAGCGGCAGTGGTCGGTTTTGAGCCTGAGTAACATCAGCGGGTTGCAAAAGGAACGAACGACACTTTGGGTGTTTCATCGGCGGCAGCAGTGAAGAAGGTGTTGGCATGCTACAAAAAGGCAGTGAGCTGTGGAGATCAACTTTGGAGGTGTTGTATCGGCTAGAGCAGTCACTGGCAACTTAAGAGTTCGCTATTGGTCCGGCTTGAAGAAGGTGCTACGGTTGTGAAGAGAGACTGGTGAAGACATCTTGGCGACGTCAGAGTCTACTGTGAGGCTGCAGGAATGTACCTTCAAAGCAGTATTGGGCAAAACAAAGTTACATTCAAAATTCATCCACATTGGAGAACAAGTCTGATTGAATGAAAAGTGGATGGAAGGCAGACAGAAGTACATTATTTTATGTTCCCGTGAATATTAAATACATTCAGTAAATTACAGCTCAGTGTATATTAACATTTACTGCCAATGTAAATGACAAATTTAATACATCACCTGTGCTGCTGTTTCTTTGCAGTAGGTACATTATTACAGTACCCATGCTGTTATCTCTACTACAATATGTCTACACCAACACTAGTCGAGTGCACTGGAATATTGATGGTATAACTTTTAATTGGAATTATAAAATTGAATAAAAATAATTTATAATATTTTATGCATATTTTCAAAATTTAAGTAATTAGTAATTCATACAATGCAGTGAAAACTGAGAACACATAACTTAGTAAGATATATGGAGGCTTTTAGAGAACATCCTACAGAGTTGCCAAGCATATTGGTTATCTAGTACAGTGAGGTGTTTGAGAATACTATCAAAAGACAATCCATAGTGACTTTCTGTAATAATGTCACTTTCAAAAGACAGTCACATGTGAAGGTAGAGAAAAGATACCAGGTCATGAAAATTATTTTAAATTATAATTGTGTGGCTGAAGTGATTGACATTGACTTAAATATGTATGTGTGTGTATATATATATACACACAAGGGGAGAGTTCACGAAAAGTTATAATTTTTTAAATCATAGCTACCGTAAAATACATTATGTCATAAAGATTCTTGCATAGGAATGACGAACTTCAAAATTCAAGCAATAATGTTGAGGCTTTGAACGCTGATAATGAAGATGAGACTCAAGGAAAATAAACTTGAGCATGTTTATCGTACAGAGGAAGACATAGGATATCTAATAAAAAATAAATAAATAAATAAATTTATTCATGTAATTGTTGAAGATGTAGGTGGCAAAGAAAATTGAAGTGAAAGTTCAGTTGAAGATTATCCCAACACTCTTATGGATTGCCCCAGCAAGTGCCAATGGCGGGGGATATAAAGATAACTGGAGACAAACATACTGGATGCAAATTTTCAGAAGACTCTAATAAACTGGTGAACTGACTCAGACTTTTTATCTTTATGCAAGAAGCTGGAGATCATTCCCATGTACATGAAATATATTGGCTTAATCAAGAACTGAAGAAAAGAGGTTACATTAATATAGACATAAATAAATACTAATTTGAAAGAATCTTGAAACGAATACTAAAACAAATTATGTGGTGTTGGCAACCACTTTGTCTTTCTTCAGCCGCTAAGATGCTGCATCGTGTGGAAATCGAAACTATGCCTTTGAATCCTGGAAACAGGCTGTGCAGTATAACTTGTCAGCCATGTACACTGGTGCCAACACCCACAGCAAATGTAGCCATCTCACTTTAAAATGCCTATGCATCCAGCTTCAGAGTCAAACCAGCAACCCCCTACTGGCGGTACAGGAGTCTATAACCGAAGGTGTTTGTCGTCTATATTGAAGGTGTCAAAAGTGCACTGAGCGAATTTGATGACATCATTGCTCTTGTCACCATATCAGCTGTCAGAAGTGAAGATTGTGATGTAGATAATGTGCCTGATGGTCAGAAGAAGGTAAACAATTAATGTAATCACAGTAATCCATTGATTTGTGTTGCAATTTATAAGACATTTCAGTTTCTGCTTTACACATAGTATTTCTTGATTACTGGGCAAACAGCTTAATATTTTTTTTAAAACCTGTACTTTGTTTATATATATAATAAATGTGTGTGTGTGTGTGTATGTACATCATCATAACAGATGGTTAAGAAGACTGTATATATTTGCAAATATTTTTTTTTTCATGCAGTAGTGTATAGGTTATATAAAATAAAAACAATTAAATTATTTGGGAAAAAAGGTGTTATTTTTTTTATTTACCCTTTGTAAACATAAAAAAGAACTCTTAAGAGCTGTACATACATTTCACATTAATTGAATGTTCAAAAAGTTAGAGACAGAATAGAAAATTTTATTGTATGAATCTGACAAACCTGGGCTGTGTTCCAATTCGTTGCAATGTTCCCTCGTTCACTTGCCCTTGAACCCTTTCTGTCCCATAATTCTTCACAAGCCCTTGACCCCTTCGAGGCGAAGTGTGTATTCGTGATTTTGGACACCCTTATTCACTTAAATAACATAACCTATATTGTACGTGTATAAATAAATACGACAATTCTGCTATTCAGAAATTATAAAACGTACTTTTCGTGATAGGAATAAAACTGTACACTGTTTTTGAGAGAACACAGGCAAAATGTTTAATAATTACTTACATCCAGCTAACTAGATTACTATCTGTATACTGAATCAAACGGCGAGAAGATACTCGGCACAATGAAAACTGTTAAAAAAATTGTATTGATTGATTTATGTTTCTATATATCTTTAATTGTGCTTAAATTAACTTATAATTTTTTCGATTTGCTTTTTATTAAGGGAGTATAAGGCGAACGTGTAAGGGAATATATTTGCTCACATTAGAAAATCATGAAACATTTACTAAACTTTTTAGTCGAGTCGCCATTTGCCGCAAAATTTCTACACAGTTATCATGCGATCACACTTCGTAAATAAATATATCTCCTTTACAATTCAAATACTCGTCTGTCGAAAACCTCAGCAAAGTGCGTAAGGGGACGTCGCACGTACCCTTAGCTAAAGGGGACATTTAAGGGTGCATTCGTACCCTTCGCTCGAATTGGAACAGCACTTGAGTGACGTCACATCCGCGATGCATTTTTTAAGGGCACGAAGCTAGTTAAGGGCCCTTACGACGTGAATTGGAACACGGCCCTGGTTTGGCATATGTGCTGGTGATATTTGTTAATATTTTGCATAGCAGAATGCTCAATCTTGTGTAACTGGTAGTTGTGAAGAGAAAACATCTTATCTATGTATATGTGTAGTAATAATGTATTCTCTTTGGACTCCAGCTGTCGTATGTTTTGTTTATTCATGCTATGGAAGGTATAATATTTTATGTTGAATAAAACCTTCATTTAGTTAAAACTCTCATCAATTTATTCAACATAAAATAATAACACAATTCTGTTCACTTGAAGATTATGGATCGCTTACTACGGCCAGAAAAATTGGATATGAATCCTGAATCATCTACTGTTTCTCATGAATGTAAACACTGGTATTTTACCATCAAAAATTTTATTGTAAGTACTAAAGCTAGCAAACAAAAAATTCCATATTTTGCTAAACCATGTTTCTGCTTCGGTATTCAGTTACATTAGTGATTGTGATAGTATGAAAAATGCTGTAACTGTACTGAATAATCTTTATTCTAAACCAGTTAACAAGGTTTTTGCTCGTCATAAACTTGCGACTAGAAAGCAACAGTATGGTGAATATATTAGAGTTTATCTGGAAGCTCTAAAGCAACTCAGTAAAGAATGCAATTTTAAAACTGTCACTGCTGGGTTAAATAAAAATGACTGTGTATGTGATACTTTCATTGCTGATTTACGAGATTCACACATCCGACAGCATCTCCTCGAAAACACAAATCCGTCTCTGGAAGACGCCTTTGGTTTGGCTCGATCTTTAGAATTTGCTCTGCATCAGTCTGCCTGTTACAATTCTCCTGAACCTGTCAATTCTCTTTCTAAAACAAATAAATCGCTGGCTAACAAGAACTCTCATCAAAAACTGCCGCTAAATTTAGAACAAAAGGAGGCTTTATCAGCTACTAATACGAGATGTTATTTTTGTGGCTTCCGTAAGCATGTCAGAAGTATCTGCCCTGCAAAGAATGCTATTTGCAGAGGATGTGGCAAGAAAGGTCACTACGAGAAAGTCTGTCACATACGACTACCAAAAACTGCTAACACAATTTCTTGTATTCAAAATCTATCTTATTCTTGTATTGCTAGTGTATCTTGTGGTCTTTCAAAGGCTGTAGTGCCAGTTATTATTAATGAAACTGCTATCTCTGCTCTCATTGATCCCGCAGCACCTCAAGCTTTATAAGCGAGAAACTTGTTAAACAACTTCAAATTCCTGTCAACAGTAGTAAAAGAATGGAGATATCTATGGCTTCCAGCAGTTTAAAATCTTATTTTCTAGGTGAATGTTCAGTTACCTTATCTGTAGAAGGACATGTGTATAACCCTGCTGTCTTAAGTATTTTACCTGAACTATGCGCTGAATTTGTTATTTGACATATCTTAAAACTACACAATTCTGTAAACATTCAGTTTGGTGGTTCTCAAGACACTCTCAATATATGTGCATTAGCTGCTGCTTTTATTGAACCTGTTGTATCTCTTTTTCGCAATATCTTGCCAAATGTCAAACCAATAGCCATTAAATCTTGACGGCGCACTGAATCGGACAAGAAATTTATAGAAATTGAAGTAGAAAAGTTGCTGAGAGAAGAGACAATAGAAGAAAGTTTTTCGCCATGGAGAGCACAAGCTTTAGTTGTTGAAAGTGAAAATCACAAAAAACTAATCGGTTGTGGACTACTCTCAGACCATAAACTGGTTCACATATCTTGGTGCGTGTCTGATGCCAAGGATTGATGATGAGGTCAATGAAGTAGCTAAAAATGAAGTTTTCAGTTTAATCTACTTGAGGAGTGCTTACCATCAAATACCTATACAAGAAGAAGGTAAATTGTATACTTCTTTGAAGCTAGTGGTAAACTGTATCAATTCAAACGAATACCTTTCGGAGTAACTAATGGTGTGGCTTCTTTTCAAAGAGCTATTGATAAGATTATCTCTGATGAAAATCTAACTGGAGTAGCAGTGCACTTGGATGATATTACGGTTAGTGGTAAGAATCAAGAAGAGCATGACTCTAATCTGAAGAGGTTTATTGACACAGTTTCAAAATACGGACTAGCTATAAATAAAGAAAAATCTTGCTTCTCAACATGTTCCATCAATTTTCTCGCATATATTGTGAGCAATGGTTCTATACGTACAGACCCAGAACGCCTACGGCCACTCCAAGGACTACCTCTGCTAACGAATGTAAATTCCTTGAGAAGAGCTCTTGGTATGTTTTCTCACTATTCACATTTTATTCCCAACTTTTCCAAGAAAATTCAAGCTCTAACACAGACCAAATTTCCTCTTAAACCTGAAGCAGAAGAGGTTTTCAATCAACTGAAGAATGACATCTCTAATGCAGTAGTTTCTGCTATTTACCCCGAAGAAGTATTCACAGTAGAAACAGATGCCTCTGAACGAGCTATAGCTGCAATATTCTCTCAGCGTGGTCGACCTGTTGCCTTCTTCTCTCAGACACTCTCTAAATCTGAACAGCATCATTCTGCTGTGGAAAAGGAAGCCTATGCAATTGTAGCAAATGGAAACGCTATCTACTGGGTAGAAATTTCCGGTTGATAACAGATCAGAAATCTGTGTCCTTTATGTTTGATACTAAAATATCTAGTAAAGTAAAGAACGAAAAAATTTTAAGGCGGAGATTAGAGTTGTCTTGCCATACTTATAAAATAATCTAGAGACCAGGCAGATATAATGAGGCTGCTGATGCTCTCTCCCACCAGTGTTCTGCTATGTCTGACACTTCTTTGAGGGAACTTAACAATCTCCATCAAATCCTATGTCATCCTGGAGAAACGAGGATTTATCACTGGGTACGAAGTAAAAATTTTCCGTACAATTTAGATGATATTAGAAGAGTGGTTTCTTCATGTAAAGTATGTAATGAAATCAAGCCTCGATTATTCAAACGTCAAGCACACCTTATCAAAGCAACTCAGCCATTTGAGCGCTTAAATATTGATTTTAAAGGACCTCTAAATTCTGTTTCTAAGAACAGATACTTACTTATTGTTGTAGTCGAATTTTCTCGTTTTCCGTTTGCTTTTCCTTGTTGTGATATTTCTTCTGCTTCTGTCATAACTAAACTTCAGGAACTATTTTCTTTATTTGGAACTCCTGCATACATTCATTCTGACAGAGGTACATCATTCATGTCTCAAGAGCTTTAAGATGATCTTAACTTTGTCGGCGTTGCTACAAGTCAATCCACTCCATACAATCCACAAGGTAATGGGTAAGCAGAAAGATATGTTGGCACTGTTTGGAAAACGATTGAACTAGCATTGAAGACTAAAAACCTAGACCCTCGTCATTGGGAGTTAGTATTAGTGGATGCTTTGCATTTATGCTCTCTTCTTTGCACTAGTACAAATGAGACTCCATACGAGAGAATGTTCAAGCATGTAAGGAGGTCTAACAATGGCACATCTACTCCAACTTGGCTGCTGACACCAGGACCAGTGTTAATGAAGCGCCATGTCAGACACTCTAAGTATGAACACCTTGTTGATGAGGTCATCTTATTGGAAGGCAATTCTGAATATGCCCACGTCACACTTCCAAATGGTCATGAAACTACTGTTTCGACAAGACATTTGGCACCTATCGGAAATGACAGATTTGAAGAGCCCAACAATATTACCCAGCGAAACTTACCTGATCATTCATTTCCAGCTCAAAATGGAGAGGTAAAACAGTTGGATGAAAATATTTCACCTGACGTACCTCAATCCTATGACAATAACAGTGATCATAATAGAAATGAAACAGAAACTGCCTTTCTGAATTCTCAGATTGTAAATCTTAAAATTGATATTACTGCTCTGCGTCGTAGTGAAAGAGTTCATTGAAGACCTGAATACTTTGAAGATTATAAAGACCTAGGTAGGGTGAATGTAATAATAATGTATTCTCCTTGGACTCTCACTCTCGTATGTTTTGTTTTATCATGCTATGGAAGGTGTAGGATTTTATGTTGAATAAAACCTTCATTTAGGTAAAACTCTCATCAATAAGTAATGCAGAATGTGCAGTAGGTAGGGTGCCAAGGTAACAGTTTTATGGGGGGGATGACTTGACTGTTTGCACCAACATTGCGCGCCAGTGTGAATCTGACGAGATTTCATGATGTCACGCATATGCACGTGCTGTGTATTGCCAGTTGCAACTCACACCTGTGTCGTTTCGGCCCTGACAGGTGGCAAAACAAACGAGGCACACACCCGTTCTCAACAAAAATTTAAAAATATTGTTTTAAAAGTTAAAATTGATCAATGGAATTTCATCAGAAATCTATTAGGTATAATTAAGAAGGTGCTTACATGAAAATATCTGAAGTCTATTATAATTGAAAAATATTTTAATACAATTGAAAATTTATTTTTAAAAAAAAAGATGGATTGAAATTATTTTGGAAATCTATAAAACTTTTCATTAAATAACATATTAGGAAAATTTATTTTTATAATAATAAAAATTTATGATTTTATGTAGAGGATTTTTTTTTTCATGTACTTTAAAAATTATAATAGTGATATTTCTGTCTAGGCTGCAGGGTGTGTGAACCTTGAATACAAATACAGTTGAGATATCAGTACCAAAATTGTGGCCCCCAGATGATCATAGGTAAATAGTAAACAAGATAGCAAAAGATGATAAATAGGCGGTCGTTACGTTAAATAAATTTTATGGGGGGGGGGGGGGGATTTATGGGATTTTCAAAGTTAATAAAATGTTTTTTTTTTATATTTTTTTAAAGCTTTTTTATGTTTTAATTTCCAAATTTATCACGTTTTTTTTTTTTTAATTAAAATTTTTTTTGAAATTTTGGATTTTGAAGTCATAAGTCAAGTTACAAGGTCAGGGTCAAATCTAAGTTAACAGAGAGGTTACTAGTACTAAGTCCTGACACTGCACTTGTCAGATGTATTGGCCAGGCTTCCCTACTACTGACAGTGCATAATATATTAAAAAGCTCGTTATTATTCTGTAGTGCAACGAAAGACAAAATTGTGTGATTGTTTATTACTTTTGGTGCATTTGCACATAACTAGTGTAATCCGTTGTTTTGAAAATAGAAAAATGCTGTAGTTAATTTATTTCCGGTTGCCTTTTACAAGTAAAAGATAAGTTAGGTGGTTTATGTTGCAATTTTGATTAGGAGAACAATATTGTAATGAACATTTGACGCACCCTGCAAGGTGCTTAGAGATATTTTACGCTCGGCCCCGTAATATTAGTAACATGTAAGAGTTAGGCCTACCTTATTTTCACCCAAAGGGTCATCTAAATCCAGTATTGTGAGCAGTGTTGCCATAAAACATAAAACTAAAGGTTTAGAGATGTTATATTTACCATTTTGTATGTCTATATTCACGCCCGCCATAACCAATGTAAACAAACAGATGGACGCAATACAAATAATGCCAGGCGGCGAAATATCAACTTTTAAGAGAGAAAGTGTGTATGTAATTAATGTAAACATAATATTATTAAGTCTATGTATTTATTTAGTGTTTTGTTTCTTTCTTTTATGGCAACACGGACATTTCCACAGCCCTGCGGGAATGTTAAAATAGAGTCACATATTTTTTTTTACAGAGTGTGGGAGATTTGTGGGTGTTGGAATGGTGCGCCTGCTAGCTAGCAGACGGCCTCATCTCCAGCGGCGGCCATTTTCACCACCCACTAACGGGACTTTAAGCCCCCCTCAGGGGTATATAAGGCGGGCGCTCGCCTAGCCAAATCGTCAGTCTAGGGCTCGGGCCTCCTCCCCGAGCAAGCCTAGGCACCATCCCCCTACCTCGAAAGGGTTGCTTACTGAGAA
>PNEQ01069460.1:0-27183 GCA_003012365.1 Medauroidea extradentata | reverse complement strand
TGCCGGAAGTGACGTTTTGGTTATTACAACCAAAGCGTTCAGGCGGCGGGTGTAACTACAACTTAAACACCCGGTAGCTACACCTCCTACACCACCTCTGCGAGGTGGAGTAGTTTGGGTGTAGAAGTTGTAAAGCAGAATTCGGCGCTATTTTCGAAACGTGTTACAAGTAGCTGTGTTGTTTCGAGAAGTTGGCTTTTCAGTTTTGAATCAGACATCCGCTATATAATAAAAACTGTATTCAGTTTCATCTGGCAGTTGTAAAAAATAAAATTGCTATTTGTATTGCTATTTTTAGTAACGTTTTGTGGGTTATGTTACTACTTGTTATGAATATAATTATATCAACTCGTAAAACGAATACAATTAATTTTAAAATGGAGATTCCGTTTCCCGTAGAACTACCTGTTAGGTGACGTATGAAATGAGCTGCGTAAAGGTTATAGGACGAAAATATTATTTAAATTCGTAATTCATGCAAAAGACTGTACATATTTGCCACAATAGGTGCTGTAACAGGACGTTCATCATCGGATTCGTCACCTGCATCTACCTTTTCCTGCATTAAAATATCTCGCAATATTTACGTTGACTGCCATGTCACTAACACAGAAAATAAACAAAACAATTCACACTCAACTACACCTAGGCGTCCAGGCGGACATTCTGCTCCTTTTGTCTCTGACCTAAACCCACTACACCCAAGTACACCTCTGGATGTAGAAGTTGTAAAAGGTACAACTCGCCTGAACAAAGCTAAGTATATAGCTTCCAACTTTGCCGCACGCAGTACTGTTTCATAACGTTCGAATCTATCCACTCTAAATTCCCAAACATTAGATATTTAAAAGCTTCGTTTAGGAGATGGCTAGGCACGTAATGGAATTCTTCGTTTGTTGGCCAGACTATCTGCACTACACCTCAACGTAGCAGCAGTTCGCGAGAGGAATCGGTTATCGGCACTACAATCTACGCACGTATCGGGTAACACACTGCTTGCTCTTGGACTCACAGTGGAAGAAGTGTCTAACGAACATACAAGAAAATCTACAAATGTTAACCTAGTTGGCTGGATTGCCCTTATCGTGCCCGAAAGCCTTAAACAAAATTGTTTCCAGTGTTACGAACTTCTGAGGCACAGTCTCTGACGCCGGAACCTCGTGCATTTAACTGCGGCGCAAGAGATCACGCGCAACTAATTAGTAATTTTGAATAAATATTTACTTACAAAGTTGGCAAATACAATTATCTAAGTTTGTCATTGAATATTTTATCCATATTGGCTTCGAAAAAAAGCGTAGAAATCAATTGACGTTTATAGCGTTTATTTATCTACTACGCTTTCTTAAGGACCGGACGTAGTGTCCTCTCCGTGTCCACGATTATCTTGTGTTAATTATTTAATTTTCAACAGAGTTTAAGAAATTAGGTACCTGCACCGAATATGACCCGTTTAAGGTTCAAAAATCGTGTGTACCTAACTACAATATAACACGTGGATGATGTAAGACAGGTATTTATGGATTGTGTATGATCATACCGGAGATTAGCGTGTGTCGATCCAACATCGATCTCGGCATAGCTACACAATGGCGACTAGTGGGCCATATTGAGAACTGGGTCATATCCGGTACAGGTACCTTATATCGCAACAGTTCTGTTTGCCATCTGACTATTGGGGCATATCCCATGTCGCATCCATGGGCTTAACTTACACGTAATTATATTTGCTAGTCTAACACTATTTTTACTGTGTAGCCTACCGTACAGGCATAGGACCGGGTCCATTTTACTATCATGACCGTCTGTCGTGTTAGTCTTTGCTTCCGTCGGTTGCTCATTCTATTCCTGTGGATGTTTCAGGATCCGTAGCCCCTTCTCAGGAATCTCATATAAGTGCGTGTGTACTGCGTTGTGGGGATTGGCCATAATCATATCTCCTATGTAACATTTGAGGGACCAACTTTATCATTAAGGTATAAGCGGCTCGGAATAAAGTGAGTACCCAAAAAAACCTGCCAAAGATTTATTTCAGCCAATTAGTATCTTTCCGCGCGTAAAAGCTAACGACGAGAAGTGCCTAACCGCTCAGATCACGTCACTTGATGTTTTCGCGTGTAAGATAAATTGTGCAGTTTTTAGGAAACGGTTTAGTTTCATTTAAAAAGTTTATTATTCATATTAAACACAGTAATGCCGATTTCTCTTGATTTAAGTTCAATATTGTTGTATTTATATCGGAAAATACACAGAGCTACGTTTGTAAAATCGCTGCCAACCATACAAGTACTAAGGTAACTATTGTTAACATAAAGTTATATGCTTCAAGGGCTAGTGATTTGTTTAAATGTTTAATTATTAGTGCTCACTTTATTCCAAACGATCTATACTTAGCCTGCCCAGTGTTCGTCGGCCCACTACCTTGGGAATTCACCATCAGAGGGATTTCCTCCGCGGCTTCCTGCCATGTACTCTTCCTACCATATGTGCCTCTTCTCATCTCCCCTTGCTAGACGGCCTATCCCTTATCCATAGCGTCCATATTCCATCTTAAGTATCCAACGCTTTTTTTCCCTTACGTCATAACTAAATACATACATTGAAGCTACAGGAATGTAATACAGTAAATTACGACACTTTCCTTGTCTGCAATCGTAGTTAAACTATTATAGCTATTTCTGGTCAAAGTTTTATCGTAAAACCAAATGTGACACAGTAACCAAAGGGTAATTATACTTCCAACAAAAACATTTCATGACGTTCCACAGACTACGAAAATCAAACAATACTACCGAAAGTTTTAAATATTATTTTATTGATGTTATAATCTATAACTTGCCATAATTATGTAAGTAAATACTTATTTAAGTTATTTCAGTGTCTCTAAGTCCTGAACACTTTTATTCTGTTAATCGAACCAAAATATAAATAAAACCCATTTTTGCACTCGAGCATTCTTAATTAAGAAACATCTCAGTTTATTCCCTTCTAATTCAGCGCTAAAGTCAGGTACCATTCAGGTGAAATAAAACGTAAACTTTCTTCTATAAATACAGTCTAAGTCGTTGATGATGCCTGCTGCAAGGTACGGCGAAACGTCGGTACAGGATACCGCAGGTGACGGTAAATCACGATACTGTTATCGTATGTTTTGTTTAATTGTGTACATATCCTCACAAAACATGTTCAAACACTCCACCACCAACTTCAATGCATTCTGTTGCTCTGATAGACAGCTGCTGTGTTGCTGATCTGAGCTCATTAATACATTGAAATGTATTCACTGTACACGTAACAACACTGTAGTTCCCAATACTAGAGCAAGCACTGTAGGGTCGAGACTAAGGTAAACAACTGCACCATTCTTAGAGCGTCACCGTGTGGATATTTACAACATTACACACAACATAAGATAACAGTAGCGTGATTTACAGTCTCCTGCACTTATCCCGTTCCTTGTTGTTTTCATTAGTTTCTCTGAAACGGTTAAGAAAAGGGCATATATTTATTAGAAATATTGTGTTCAGAATCACCAGCACTATGTACCTTTCCTCCCGACTCACCCTGTTATTGACTAACAAAAGTTGTTACACGATGAACCTCTGGTAGCAGAATCTCATCCAAAATTACCCCCTAACTGATATTACACACAGGAAATACCACAAAAGCAATTGGAAAACAAATCATCTGACTAGTCGGCAAAATTACTACCTGCAAAACGATTTTCAACAAAACGATTGTTTAAAATGTCACAGGAATGCGAGGATTTTTGGCAATACGACTTTGAGGAAAACGACTTTGGCTAGTGACTCAACAAATATTATTTTCGGGATAACGTCTTTAGGGTAAATACTCTTTGTGAAGTTACGGAAGATACAGAAAAATTAGTAAAGCTATTTCGTCCAAGTGACACTTTAGCAAAACGACTTTCGACCACAATTGCTTATGATAATTTTTTTCGGCAATGTGATTTTCGGCGAAACGATTTGCGGCAAAACGATTTTCGGGAGAACGACTTTAACGCAGAATGGAGCGCTGAAAATACTATCCAAGAAAATGACGCCCTCCTTCCCCACAAGAAACACTTCAAACCGCATGGATGTGAATGTCTCATCATTATATTAAGGATGCATTATAAAGATATTTGTCTACAAAAAAGGAAATTATACACTAAGATGTACATAAAATGCAAAAAAAAAAGTTAATTTTTCAAAACACGTTAACAGAATAAAAAAATGTAACTTACCACCACCACCACACGGCGTTGCCTCCTGCCCACATTGCTCCAGTTATCTGCAACAGAAACCACAATATCGTACAAACATTACAAGCAGTACATAAATTACTTTTATACTTCAAAAGTATAATTAAAAATAACATATAATATTTATTATTGCAACAGTTTACAGACGTGGAAAACCCATTTAAATATGAAAAATCAAAGAAAATTGAGACAAAATATACATATTCTAAAACACTACTGCAGTGCATTTTTTGGAAGTCTGTAAGACAATCAGAGAAAAACGAAGGTCGACCCTAAAGCGAACATCAAATGCCACGTCGCCTCAACGATCCAAGCACTGAACTAGCGTGCATGGTTCCTGCCGAATGGTTTTTACTAAGGGTCACCAAGCGGTGACAATCTGCGGTCGCAATCTGAGTTTCACATACACCCGGTTAGTACATTTTGAAGTACAGCAGTCTGAAAAGCCCGTTTTAGTCATGTGGGAGGGCTCAGAAACAACGTTTGTAATGAAAGTGGCATCTTAACAATGAGGTTCCAACCTTGTCTGAAGTTTGTTTTCCTTTCATATACGTTGGTACAATGGGTATGTGGAATAGTTTCGTAGAAAAAAACCTGTTTACGAGCACACTACAACGCATTGTAAGCGTAAGGTAGGCGGCTGCCAAGGGCGCGGTCTACCGCAATTTTCATCGCCATTTTTTATTTTTATTTGTACCCGATATTTTTTTTCTTATTTTAGACACAAAATTTAACTAAATTTGCCTCTTATGAAATTTATGAAATTTTTTTGGTCTCTCATAGTTTTCGCGTAATGGCTTGTTAAAATCATAATTTGCTTGTTTCCGTTTTAACGACTACACTAAAACCAACTGATATACCAAAGTCGAAATAATCATATTTGATAATGACAATGTTATGCTCATAAAATTAAAAAAATTAAAAATATTTGAATTTTAAAAAATGCTGAAACTGAAAATAAAAATTTTAAAAATACAATTTTTTTAATACCTCATTTTTATTCTTTAATTTTATGAGCATGTCATTGTAGCCTGCAATGTCTTCATCCACTGTGATTATTTTTAGTTTGGTATATCAGTTGGTTTTAGTGTAGTCGTTAAAACGGAAACATGCAAAATATGACTTTAACAAGCCATTACGCAAAAACTATGAGTGATCAAAAAATTTCATAAGAGCCAAATTTAGTCACATTTTGTGTATACAATAAGAAAATAATAATATCTGGTACAAATAATAAATAAAATAATGATTGTGAAAATTGCGGTAGACCGCGCCCTTTAAGTGCAAGAAGTCCTTTTGTGAAGATAAGGTAGAAATTGTGATCTTTTTAGTTCATAACGCTGAAACCATATGATGATATGGGATGATTTTTGTATGCATGTGAAATAATGTAATAACTGAACACGAAAATTGCCATTGTTTGTCACTATCCCCAACATGATAAAATGGTTTTCCTTGTCCTTTGCACAGTGAAAAAATAGCTTCCGTTAAATGTTACATAAAGTATGATTATGAATGAAAATGGCAATATGTCAAAAATACTCATTTTTTAAACAAATTTCCAACGAATGGTACGCATAAAAACACATTAAAAATAGCAAATGCAAATAAATGCTTATGACGTTGTCTGAATAGTTAATGCCGACAGACACATACTCCTGTTACATTAACCACAGTTGTGTTTAGTACCTGTTTTTAAGTTTAACTTGAGATGGTGTAAATAAATGGAGGAGTTCGAAGGTTTGTTTCAAATACAAGTTTATAAGAATGCATGAGTATTAAAGAAACAGGATTTGTATCTAGTTTTTAGATATGTTTTTTTTACACATTTAACTGAAATGTACTAAGGAACTTCCCATGTTTGTCGCAGAAGAACTGACTTCTCTATTATAATGTCTAAATTAGTGGAACAGAATAGAGAAGGGAGTACACACAATACTGAGACGTATTTCAAGTGTATTCAATTACAGTAGCTCAAGTAGCATGCATCATCGATTAATTACAAGCAGACAGAGTGACAGATTGAAGAATCTCCAGTGTTGGAAGTTTCATAGAAATTATTTCCATAGGCTGACATTTGTGCCTGATAAGCTTTCAGTAATGGATGAGAGAGAAGCTCAGTATTTGGCTTTGACAGTCATATTACACATTCAAATGTTCAATAGAAACCTTGCCAGGAACCTGAAATCAGTTATAATAAAGAACAGATTAATAAATATTGGTCGCTTGTGTCACGGGGGCCAGTCACTCAAACTGCTGATAACCAATTTTTCCGATAAGTTTAGCACAGGTAACATCATCACGCATACTCATCTTTATATGACGATTTCTGGTATAATCATTACAGTGATTTTCAGAATGATAACACAACACGAGGCATAATTAAAGGGAACCATCTTAATTTGACATGCAGTGTTTAGGTTCGAACCATCATCGTCTTGAGCTCATATACAACAATACAGGTATTTATATGTAGCTGTGTGACAGACCAACCATCCAACAGTAAATCAATCTTTTGATGGGATGCCAATGATAAGTATTTTATTTATGTGATAGACAAACTAATCGGTACCACGCAGCATTTATGACTGGCTACTAGGCAGTTTTATTTTATCTCAGCCCTAGCAGACATGTATGGAATGCACTAGTTCTTTGTACTGTGGAGCATTAAGTACTTCCATTAAACATAGAAAAGTTTCGAGTGGCACTGAAGCAGGAATGAATTTTTTAACTAAACGATTAAAATACCAGTGTGAGCAATCCATAATTGGTAATGTTCTTATGACTATTAGTAACTTGCAATTAAAAAAATACTGTGATTGTTTACAGTTACATCTTTTTGGTTCCTTTGTTTTAAATAAATATTCTGTTAATAATTTGGTCTTATCTGAATACCACCCGGATATCATACATTCGCAAACTTACGACAAATATCATCGGCGTTTATTAACGTAATAGTAGAAATAAACTTGGCTTTACATTTTGGGTTTTTGATAGTTACGAATGAAATACACGTTAAATACTTACTTCATTTTGAACATTGTCATTCTTAATACATTGTTTCTCTGGGGAAAAAATAAAATAAATTCTATTCCATCGACAGGATTGGAACTTGCGTCTCAAGAACGGTACGAGAGTGTCGTGAGGAGCTTGTTGTGTTGTTGAGATTTCAATGTGTGCTTCTGTATGCTGCCGAATATATCCGAAGTTGGACTTAGTCAAATTTTTGGCCTGTAGAGAGGTGACATTTTTTGTGTAGCCGAGTGTACATCCGCACTTTGTTTAGAGAGAAAAATTATTTCGTCTCTTCTGCCCAGGAGCACACAACTCCTTTAATTAAAGGCAGATTGAAAGGTAAAACTGTGTGATTTATTTTAATAGTTGTAGTTAAAAACCGCCAAAACTTAGTGCCGGACACTTGGAAGTTAATGGTAAGAGTATCGTCCACCTTGTCCATTGAGATCGGTGTGACAGGCTACAGATGTTTTGGATATTTTCACGTACTAAAACAGCTATAACTCTCTTGGAAATCAATGAAGATAACGGTAGTAAATGGACCAGAAACTTGACATACGCACATAACTGAAGTTATTTATTCTAAACTAAATCCACAAACGCTAGCAGGTAAAGAAAAAATCGGATAAATGTGTGTAGAAGGTACAAAAACTATGCTTTACAACATCACTTTGGAAATATTTTTTCTTGTTATGACTAAATACTAAATGATTACTGACATATTTTGTTATTAGACAGACAATTTTTTAATGGGAAAATGCCAATATCTTTGAATGATTCTTGCAATGGGACAGAATAACGCACTGTATTGGTGTGTACATACGCCATTACAATATTAAGTGGTCCTCGAAATACATATTTACAATTTAAATAATTAAAAATACAATTGCACAAACGATTATAAAGAAATTTGTGAACATTTCTTATTCTATTAAAATTATTAATATTTTCAGTATTTTCAACATCAATTACTAAATAATAGGTTGTAGCCGAATTCTCCGTAAATCCATTCAATGTACCACATTATTGATGCAGTAACTCAGTGTATTTTTCTCTTTAAATTTATTTATATTATAAAAATTATAAAGTTTAATTGTCATTAATTTTTATATAAGAACTGAAGTGCCCCCCCCCCTCACACATTCACCCACCTATCACACATTAACTCACAGCTCGAAAGGCTGAATCAAGAATAATTAATCTTAAATGGTGGCTTGATGTAAGACTCCATGTTACTTTTTTAATTAAAAAATCAAGGGGCTGAAAAATGGCGTAATATGTTTTTGAGGTTTAAACCAGATCTAATTAACATGAAGAGTTACTATTACGGTATTTGCTCCAATTTGTTGTGTGAACATACATAAAAATAATTTAAGGAATTTCGAGATTCATTAATTGATAGGCTGAACAAACGTAAAATATGTATTCCAGATATCATCAATAGCTCGATAAACTCGCGAATTATCGATTCAATCTTTTATTAAAAAAAAAACGCTGAGTACGTAAATATCTAACACGAGATTTTATGTTTCACTTTAAATCCGAAAAATTAAGGGTGAGGTAGGACGTGGGAGTCTCTATTATGTCTATATTACGTAGTTCAGCAGCCTTCTGAAGCATGACCCATGTCCTTTTCCCGGCGAGGTCATGTTGGATTTTAGCATTTAGAATTTTCGCTGGTCTGCATGTATTGTCCGGAATCTACCGTTTCATAGTCTTTCTCTGTTTCTCACGCAATTGCATTATGATGATCCACCATATTAAACCATACCAAACAGTGCGTATCGATTTCTCTTCAATAGGTTATTTACCAACTGAAATAACTCTTTGATTACTTGCATAGAAGAATACCTTCTAATGATTAAACACAAAAACTATTATTTACATTAAAATTATGCGTTCTAATGATTGAACACAAAAACTATTATTTACATTAAAATTATGCACGACGAAATCTTCGTAATTTACAAAAAAATTTGTGCAAAATAAGTCTCAATTTCGGAAAACCAATTCCGCATTATAGTAACGCGAAGAATAATGGAAAATTCACGTTGAGTTTAATAGTTGAGACAACTAACACCACATTTCTTGAGAGACGACGAGGAAGCGATCACCGCTGTTGGAGGCGAGTGCTCTAACTACTCGGTCACTGCAGCTGTGAAAGTCACACTGTTGAAAGAATATTCTTGGCAAAAAAAAAAACTAAATATAAAAAACATAATTTACTATAGTCTTGACATGGATGAGTGTACTTACAACTAACACTAGATATCCTATCTAGTACCATGTTAGACTTCACGTTTTCAATGACTTTTGCTGTTGTGGGGTCACAATTGAGCCACTCCAGTTTTAAACATGCAAAAATAAATGTTCACTATTGAGTCAGGATTGTGCAGTGTGTACATATTGATCGTACTGAATGGTAGCCCAATAACATGCATGCTGTTCGTGTAGCCTTATCTTCGTTACCTGGTCATCCAAAGTATTGTGCGGCGTTCCTAATTCGGCTCAGATGAATTTCCATTAGTATTTTTCTGGCCCATTAAACATGGCCCACAGGTGAAACTAACTTTCTTTGATTTATAAATTTAGCATTTATTTCACAGCTTACATACTACATTTACTAGGTAAAACATGGTTTCCACGATAATATGACCAACATATACATGTCCTAGATCACAGCCATAGAGGGACAGGTCTGGACACTTGGAGTCGAAAATTGACTCTCATATGACTGATTGGTGCACACTGGCGTTATTTTAACATTGCGTAAATGGGAACTGCGAGTAGAAAATTCGTGTCGGAGCCGCTAGGAGCTCTGGTAGTATGACACTGGACACGAGAGGTAGGATTCATAGTCCCAACTTGAGCAAGAACTTCGTCAAGACGGTCTTGTTTCTTAAGAAAATGTTTTCCCAACACCAGTTGCATAGTCGGTGTCGAGAGGATAGCTTCATGAAGTCAAAGAGCTTGGATACATGCTACTTCTGGCTTGACGAAGTAAGTGCTTAAGTGGCCGAAGACACACGAACATACACGACTACACGCGAGTTGGAAATAAATTGTGTGCTTTCTGCTCTGTTTCACTGACAGTTCCATCTACGTTCATCGCCTTCTATTTTGTTATTTTCATGATGCCTGGGTTATGATCGCGGCATTACCGCCTCTGGAGTTAAAGTATTTCTAGAAATACTGAAAGAATATTGGGATGTGATAGAAAATAAGCAAAGCATAACCAATTTACACTTACATATTTTTACTAACGGTTGCTGCATCGTAATGAAGATCAGTTATGCTGTAATTATTTTGCAAAAATAAATACTGAAATAATTTAAAGCTTTTTTTTATTGATATAACTATTTTGATATTACGGTACTTTAGCTTACCAACTTAGTGGAATGTTATTGCTGAATACAAACACGAATATCTTTCTAACCACGTATTTGATTGCCAGTTTGGTTAACAGTAGAATATTTAAAAGTATTTTACAAATAAACTAATTTGTTTTAATTGAATAGGAATTTGTGACGTCATATGAGAGCGACTTTACCAAGACGTTGCGTAAGTTACGATTATGAATCCCACTTAATTATATTAACAGAAAATCACAATTGCCTATATTTTGTAGCAAATTTTTTTCATAACTATACTCAACTGAAGTTGCATCGCCTACGGAATCACACTCCGCCATCAGCAGAAACTATCCATATTTGCTTTATTTCACGTCGTAAGTCATATCGCGAGCGAACTTGGCCGAGACATTCTTGTTTGCAGACTTAAGAATAACCTCGACGTCTATGCAACACGACCTTCTCAAGCAGTGACTATGCAACAGAAATATCTGCTCTCAAGCCACTAAATAAAAAGATTGTCTTTGTCGAGGCCATGTGCTTAAAAAAGCTCTTAAGAAAGAATTTTGACACTGAATAGGAATTTGTGACGTCATACGAAAGCAACTTGGACAAGAAGTTGCTTAAGACGGCTCTGTACCTGTAGTGGCCTTGAAGTGCGCTTCTCATGCCACGTGTTCGAGCAGTCCAGGAGGCGTGGCGTAAGGACGAGGGAGCGGCTTATCACTGTGACGTACCTAGAGGAAGTATCAGTGGAGGGGGTGCGAGCAATAACTTGTGTCTCGCTGCTGACACGGTGCAGGCATTCGGCTATCATCGGACGGAATACTCGGGTACTTCCGTGATTCAGCATCGCTTGCCTATCCCCTCTCTCACAGCATCGCTTCCCTTCTCCTCTCACAGCGACGCGTCTTTACCAAACATTACCGCTCGCTCTTTTTGACATCGCGTCGATATATTTCTTTCTTCTCTCTCTCTCTCTCTCTCTCTCTCTATATATATATATATATATATACATATATACACATATATATATATATATAAGCCGTTAGGAATAATTGCTACGGGCACTGCCTACCTGCGTATTAGAGACGTGACGGAGCTGTAAGGGCGACCTTTAACGGTGCCAAGTGCTCAACTATTTATAGCATGCAAGATTTCCGCTGATCAATTTTTGCTATGGGACACTCTTGTTTCTACTTTTTAAAGATTATTATTATTAGCTTAAACGAGAGCAGACATCGAAAATCTGTTTAGCAGTTTTGTTTAAAATGGTTTTTGCCATGACAGCTATTTTTTTTCAAAACAAGAAATTGTTTCGTTGATTACATAATTATCTAAAACAGTAGTATTTAATGCCTTGAAAAATCAGCCAACGTGGATAAGACGATTTTAAACAAAACTGCCAAATCAATTTTCGTCATCTGCTCTCGTTTTAGGAGTAAAAAAATTAATATCTCTATAAAAATAGTAACAAGAGAGCGTGACCATATAATTTTATTGGTGAAAAGTCTGTAGCAAAGTTCAGTGCTGCTTCATATTACTGAAATAAATGGTTGCTATTTTAACTATCTTTGCAGCCAATATAATTCATGTTGCACTTGTGTGGTAACTAATGTGTTTACTATATTTTTTTTTCCCCCACAAACCAGTAGCTTAAATGTTTTATTCGTATCGGATTTTCGGTATTTCTGTAACATTTTACATCTTTCCACCACTTAAAACTGCAGACATTTGAAAAATTACTAAATCGCTTATTAGGTATTTATGCAAGTCTCATTCCTATTCAGAAATAATTTCAATATCTCAACACGTCTAATTAAATTGGATATCACAACGGGTTTAAAGTTATCGGAAATGTATTGAAATTTCATTTTACAACTTTTCACCTCCTTAATTACGTAATATGCATTTTTGTTAGCTTTATGCTGAAGTAAAAAGCACCTTGACATCTCAACTGGTTTAAGCGCTATTGAGGATTCATAGAAAAACATATTTCACCACATCTCACTAACTTACCTTAATTTATATATTTTGAAAAGAAAAAATAACCTTCTGAGTTTGTGTCTACGGTGTAAGGGAAAACCCCTTTCAAAATTTTGCGTATCGAAGTACAGAGGTTTGGACTGTGTGTTGACGAATATGTGAGTGGACTGTTCATTTTATTATAGAGAGATTATGTATGTAGTGTCAAGATAAATTACACAAAATGAACAAGAGAACATTTTTTTTTCGTGTTGATGCGCTATTGCGTCAAAAGAAAAAAATGTATGGATGTATGTGAAAATGGTTATGAAGTTTCAAAGCATTCTTGTAGTCAGCATCTTATTTCATGTAATGTACATATGAAATTTACGAGGTTTAGTAATGTGTCGTACGTTCGTTGGATTATCAAGGCTACCAAATAAGTTACTAATTCAGCAGAAGAATGAGTATGTGCAAAAAAGTAACATAATCTAAAAATTTAATAAAACGTAAAATATATCGCGTTTGTAAATGAATACCTAGAAAATATTTTGCGAGCCTGAAACTCGTTCAAACAAATCAAATCGCTGCGCAAATAAAAAAAAATCATTATTTTGTTGACTGCATCATACATAGGAGGCCGCGGTGGGCGAAGTGGAGCACACTCCTCTCCACCAAGGTGATCTGGTTCGATTCCCAGTGGGGTCGGTCCCCGGGCTTTCGCATGTGATAATCGTGCCGTATGATGCCGCTCGTCGGCGGATTTTCTCGGGGATCTTACGTTTCCCCCATCCTACATTCTGGCGCCGCTTCATATTCACATCACGTCAGCTCTCACCAGTGCTAAAGACCTACATGTTATTGCTGACCAAAAAATATCTTCATACAGAGGAAATTACGTTGTCGCTGTGTAGAAAATACTCTAACTGAAAGTTGTTTAAACCAATTAAATCGCAAATAAGACACCGGTACTTAAATTAAAACAATATTTGAAAAACTTCACATTATTCTAAGTGTGTTGAAATGTGACTTTATAAGGCTGTACTATCTTCGTCGTCACAAGTTAAAGTTTGCTATGATTTTTATGGGCGGATAACATTTTGGGAGGCTGCTGAATGCTATAGAACACGTGATTAACTAAACCACAGAAGAAAGATTGGTGGCTGTGATGAGTTGTTTATCTGTAGCTTTAGCTTTATACACCATTTAAGAAGAGGTAAGCTGGTTTTTTTGGTTTAATTCAATGTTGACTGTATACTATCTGCACCGGAATCCTAGTATCTGAGATTACAGGGTGCGGTGACACGGGAAGTAACATGCCAGGTAGAAGAATCGCTTTTACTATAAATTCAAGAAAATATTTGTACTTTGAACGATTTACCGGGAAGCAACATTTTAAGATGAATACATTACAACAAATAGCCCATGTTACACATGTAATACCATAATACTGAATAATATGTGCTACATAACCTTCATAGAAACACGAAATGTTTATGTAAATTACAACGAAGCTGACCTTATAAAGTTATTTCCTTTAAGATTTGAAGCATATTTTTTTATCATTAATATCATAGTATTTTCGTGACGGACGTAGTGAGCGTGAAGATTTCAAAACTATTAAAATACACTTTAAATAGAATTTCTAGTAGGTAATAAATACTACTTACCCTACTTTTATTTTTACGTCTTAGTACTTCACAGATTCTGTTGTATCAATTTGTATGCTGCAAGGATTTTGTCAATATATAATATTTCGCTTATGCATAATTTATGGACTAATTGCTGAAATTACGGTGTGTAATGTCCTGGTTTTATATTTTCTGACATAAATTAATTTTTTCGTGGATTAGGCTATTTTCTAAAAAAAAATCACTATTCAAACAAGTATAATATTAGCAGGTCTAAATGCGATAAATGTTCTAAGTGTACAATTTTACACTTTAAAATCCCAAATTTTCCCGGAGGAGCTCCCCTGGACCCCCCGCATTGCTATGAGTGGTTTAGGGTTCCAAGATCTACCCTCCCAATTTCAAAACGATCATACGCCCCTCGCTATTTTATTAGTTTCTTTTTTAAATTGTAAAACATGTGTCATTTTATTTGTAATTGAATCGTGGTTTTGTTATTTGCATTTTCTTTAACCAAAGAAACGTTTCTGAAAATGTAAATAACATCAGCGTAAGTGCAATTTTTTTTTCATTGCGTGCTTGTATGTTTTTGCTGTAAACTATTTGTGATGTAGCTTGTGGTAGTTCGGCCAGGGGCAACAAATAAGTAATTAAAGTAACGAAAGAAAATGTTCCTTGCAATTTGTAAATCGGATACACGTGGTTTACTTACAGGTATCCAGACGTGTTGATAAGCGGGGTGGGAAGGGAGGAAGCGATAGGAAGTGAGAGAGCAAGCTAACGCCTGTGAGGGGAGGAAGCGCTGACTCGAGGCGGGCGGCCGAGTAGTTCCGATGATGCCCGAATGCTTGCACAGTGTCAGCGGCTAGACACTTCTCGAGCAATATGCCTATCACTTCCCCTCCCTCATTTGTGCGCTTGTCGCCCTGAGGAGTAGGTCGTGCTAAAAGAAGCTAACCGGGGTGTCGAGCCGGCAGGTACAGCGCCTTTTGCATCTGAGTAACGATGTGATGGCTTCGGTGTTTTGTTACCCAGCAGCACGTGGCGCCAATCAATTATTCCTGGAAGATATATTTTGTACAATAGCCGTACTTAATTGTACACAAACAGAATATTAGCAATATTTAGCCCTCGGCGAACTGTTATGAGAGACTGAAAATGTTATTTTATTGGACAATAGTTTTATGGCCGAAGTTTTTTTTATGTGCGCGAACTGTTAGCTTCGATATAAAGATTACAAAGGTTGACGGGATTTTAATGTGACTGTGTTTGTTAAGAACATAACTGGAGTCTAACAAATATAAATTACATGTATAGCTTCGATTTAGCAGATTTATTAGCTTGTAAATTAGAATGCGCGCTAAACAACTTCTGATTTGTGTTGTTATACCATGACGGCTTCTAAAACTACTTAAAAAGCTCCATTATAACGACAAACTGTACTATTATGGACATACGCCACTGCGTTATATGTAGTTCCAGAAATCTTAGAATGAGACTAAGAAAAACAAACAACAAAAACGAAAAAAAGAGAGAAAACAAGCCTAGTTGGTAGGTTTGCCACAGCAGTGTAACCCAAAAATAGGACACATACTTGTTCAAAGCATTAAAAAAGAGGACACAAAAAAAACACTCTTAGTACACCATAACATTTTTTTTTATGTAAATGTATAAATTATTTACACCTCACGAAAAACTATGGCGAAAACATGTTTTACATTTTTCATCTAAACTCGTTAATAAGAGAGTAATGGGTCTCTGAACATCGAATCTTAAAACAGCATTTTCCCAAAATATCGGAAACTAATTACCATTATTATAATCACAATATTTTCAGATGTGGTGCATTTACAGAGCAAACACCCAAGTAAACACCCAACAGATATTTATTTTTTCTCAGAGTATGCAAAAGAGATATTTGAAGTACAAAAAAATAAATACAAGGATTACGATATCAAAAATTACGGCGATTCTCATCACACCCTAACGGGGATGATATCAAAGTCAATCTCGAATCAATGTTTACCTCATTCATCTTAATAGCTCTACATATAGTAGAAGTTACACTAAGTATTTGACATGCACTACGTCCATTCTCAACCAGTAATGTATACACACTAAGTCTGTCAACCAATTTACTATCAACAATAATATGCATTAATATAAATTAATGGTGATTAATTGTAGGAGTATCTACAACAAAATGGAGGAATTCTGGGGAAGAGTCGAAGGATATGGAGCCAACATAGTGGTGGCTGTAGAAACATGGCTGGATGAAGATGTGCAGGATGAGGAGTTGATGAGGAATGGGTATAGCATTTTTCGAAGAGACAGAAACAGGAGAGGAGGGGGGTTACTAGTGGTTCTGAAAGATGGCCTAGAAGGGAAAATGGAATGCGGGGGGAAGCAGTAGAACTAATTGAGATAAAAATTCAGGGTTTAGAGAAAATTTTGAGGCTGATTGCAACCTACAGGCCACCAGGGGAAAAAGGAGAAAATATTGTGGCACTTAAGGAAAGGCTAGATCAGATAGGAGAGGAGAGATGTGTAGTGGTAGCAGGTGATCTAAACTTGCCAGGAGTGACATGGGAAGAAGGACCTGAGGGGGTAGGATCAATGACTCAGAGATGGGCATGTCAACTGGTAAACAGGGGATTGGGACAAGCAGTATTAGGAACAACAAGGCAGGGGACCGGGGAAGATGGCACATTGTTAGATGTATTCTTGGTTAGACCAGTTGAAGTGGTGGTCAGTTCAGTAGTATTAGAAGTAATTAGTGACCACAGAATCCCAGTAGTTGAGATGGCCACAAAACGATGACAGAGGTTAAAGATAGGGTAGGGCAGTTAGACAGTTTAAAAAAGCAGATAAAACTAAAATAAAGTTATACTTAAAAGAAAATTTTGAGACATGGTCTAGGGAGGAAGGAATTGAAGAAATGTGGGCAGGTTTGAAAGAAATTTCAATAAATGCAGTTCAAAAGTTTGTACCCATAAAGAATGTGGGAATGGGAAGAGACACACTTTATTATGGAAGGGAAGTTAGGAGGCTTAATCGCCAGTCTAGGCAATTGCATGCTAAAAACAAAAGGGTAGAAAGCAAAAGTATGAGAGGTGAGATGAGAAAATTAGGGAAAGAACTGACACAGAAAATAAAAGAGGCGAAAGCTCGTATATGGATAAGATGATGGAGGAAGGGCAATTACGTAGTTGGGATAAGCTATTTAAGTATGTAAGAAAGGTAAGAGGAAGTGAACAGAAAATACCAACACTAAGAAGGGAAGGGGGACAAGAATCCGTAACTGATGAGGAGAAAGCAGAGGTGTTGCAGGAGCAGTACCTAACTGTGTTTGGGACAAGCAAAGAAGGTAGGTGGGAAAGTAGGGAAATTATTAGTTTTTACAATGATAGATGTAAAATAGAGATGGTGGCACTGAGAAAAGTACTGGGGCGACTCAATGATAGAAAAGCAGAGGGACCAGATGGTATTGGAAATGTAATGTTAAAGATGGGGGAAGGAGAGGTGTGCAGATACCTACAGGTACTTCTTAGCAAATCACTAGAACTTGGTAAGTTGACAGCAGAATGGAAGACTGCAATAGTGGTTCCCATTTACAAGGGGGGAGTAGAGAAGATGAAACCAGCCAGTTACAGACCAGTGAGCCTAACATCTAATGTTGTAAAAGTTATGGAGAGACTGGTGAGTGAATATATTGTGAGGGTAATGGAGGAGAACGGGAGTATGGACGATAGACAACATGGATTCCAAAAGGGGTTCTCATGTGAGATGCAATTGGAAGTATTGATGGAAGATATAGGGGAGGCAATGAATTGGAGGAAACAGGTAGGTGCGTGTTTTGTGGATTTTGAAAAGGCATTCGATAAGCTGCCACACGTAAAGTTAACGATAAAACTGAATGAGTTGTTGGAGGATAAGATGGTGGTAACGTGGGTGGGAGAGTATCTGAGAGGAAGAACCCAGAGAGTACGAGTAGGACACACACTCTCAGAGGAAGGAAGGGTAACATCAGGGGTTCCACAGGATAGTGTTCTAGGACCCCTTCTCTTTTTAATTATGGTGGGGGATTTGGGGATAAACATGAATTGTAGGGTTCGTTTTTTTGCAGACGACTGTGTATTGTACAAGGTGATTGGAGAGGGTGGGGGTCTGCAGGACGACATAAACAAATTGGAACAGTGGACGAAGGAAAATAGGATAAAAATTAACGTAAATAAAACTAAAATTTTGAGATTTACACAGAAAAGAGAGGTAGTCAGAGAGACATATAGATGGGGCGGACAGGAGATTGGAGAGGCGAACAGATATAAATATTTGGGAGTTATTCTTCAAAATGACTTAAGATGGGGCGAGCAAGTGAAGTGTGTTACAAGTAAAGGTAGAAGAGTGCTGGCCCTGCTGGGAAGGGTGTTAAGGGGCACAGACAAGAAAGTGAAAGAAAAGGGATACAAAACAATGGTGAGGCCCATTTTGTAGTATGTGGCGGCGGTCTGGGACCCGTACGTGGGAAGGGAAGTGGTAGAGGTGGAAAAGGTGCAGAGAAGGGCTGCTAGGTGGGCCACAAATAAGTGAAGTACACAGGGGGAGAGAGAGGAGGATTTCAGACCATCAGTAATGGTTAGAGAACTGGAGTGGGGCACACTGCAGGAGAGGAGGAGAGTGGAGCGGCTGGTAAGGATGTTTAAGGTGGTGAGGGGGGTGGGTGGTCACAACAGGGTGACAAGATACAGAGAGGTATATTCAGGGGAAGGGGTGATCATGAGTGGAAGATACAGAGGGTGGGGAAGAGGACAGAGAGAGGGAAAAAACACTATGATGGTGAGAACGGTGAAGGATTGGAATGAATTGGCGTGGGAGGTGGTTGAGGTGAAGGGAGCGAGGGAGTTTAGGAAAAGATTGATGGAGTCGGAAAATTGAGAAGAGGAAGGTTAAGCAAATCCTTGCCATAGGGCTGAGGCCCAATTGCAAGAAGAAAAATTAAATTTAAAAGAAAATTAAACAAGTTAATGAATTTGAAGGGTACATTTGCCCACAATCCAAGGTGAAGTATTTTCAACCAGTATTGTATATAAACTAAGTCTGTCAACCAATTTACTATCAACAACAATATGCATTACAAACAAGTTAAATTGATTTAAGGGTACATTTGCCCACAATCCAAGGTGAAGTATTTTCAACAAGTATTTGACATGCCCTAACTCCACTTTCAACCAGTCATGTATAAGCACTAAGTCTGTCAACCAGTTTACTATCAATGATAATGTGCATTACAAACAATTTAAATGAATTTGAAGGGTACATTACAAACTCGAATGCAAAGTGCAAAATTAACGTGTTATGTACGACCCAAAGTACTATACAGTGAATCCAAATCCTTATACCATATTGTACTCGTACAACACAAATTGACAATTTCTTGGATTCTTCACTGAATTGGTATTTGTATACGTCCGCCCTGATCAAGAGGAGAAGTAAATAAATACCGAAACAGTACCTTATGTGCTGACCTTGGTGAACTCGCCGTCCATCCAAACCTGTTCTTATTATCGTAAAGGCTCTGCCACAATGAACTTTTAACTGCCGGGCAGTGCAGTGCCGTGCCAGTTTGATTCTGGCTATCTGATTGGCCCACGTGACCATGATGTCACTGCCGTTCTGCTTGCCAGGCCGTGCTGTGCCGTGCCACCAATTCCAGACGAACTTTTAACTTTTTTGGCAACGGCAGGGACGGCACTGACCGGCCAACACCGGCAAGGAGCATCAAGGTGATCGCTATTGGTTGACTGATGTATGTCACTAAACGAGAGCCAATACCATGACAGTGCGCAGAGAAAAAAATGTAAACAAACAAAAATAAGCGACTGCTCTGCCACCTATTGTGCGCAGAATGAACTATATGTACCCAAGCGGCAGGCAACGGCATTCATTGTGGCATACAAATAGGAGAAAACCGGCCGGTCACCGTAGCGGCAGCGCGAGCGGCAAGTCACCAGCAGATGGAACTTTTCATTGTGGCAGGGCCTTAATAGTCGGCCTCAAAACTAGGCCCAACCCTGAACCCAGCAAGGCTCTTGAAGAACAAGGCTCTTGAAGATACCAGAACAGCAGGCGGAATTTTCTTCTACACTTGGTAGTCGCCGAAGCACAACACGCGCACACATGTGCCGTCAAGTCGGCAGGCATTTACTCGAAACACGAACACCTCCAAAAACTTGCTAGTCAGTGCATTAGGTACTCGGAATTACAAAAAAAAATGTCATTAACATTAACCGCAACACCAGAGTTGCTACGAGGTCCGCTAACCTTCCAATTGACGAGCTCGTTTTAACTTTCCAGACCGCCAGCCTGGCCATTTTGTTCGCGAACTTCCCGGGCTTCATGCTACCTTGCGCAGTGCTTTTAGCAACCACTAATAACGCACTCGCCATACAAGTTTCCATGATCATACAGATACATACTTTAACATCGCCACGCCTAGTACCATCGCTTCAGCAGTTGTCATTAAAAAAACTACGCAACTGGTAACATTCCACTGCGTTCTACTTGATGCCAGCTCGCTTAGCAGTCTTAGCTGTCAATACCTTTTGCCCGGCGCACGATCAATACACCCCTTCCCTTCAGCACACACCTAACTCGCCACCCCTCATGCGCATGCGCAAGCGCACCTTCCCCTCTCCTCTTAATCAGTGCGAGCGAAGTGTGCACCGCACAACATGTGTGATGCACAACCAGTTGTACATCACAATGCTCAGCATACAGATGATGGTGGACATTCACTACAGATAACATGTACAATATTCAGTATGTTTACACTGACACACGAAACTGCAGTTTCGGAAACCTGGGTATCGGAAACTGCTGTTTGAGTGCGGTGTAAATGGCGTGAAAGTGAGGTTTTGTTGTCGAGGGAAACCTGAGTTTGTAATTTAAGTTTCGTGACGAAAGCTAAGTTTCGTGTACTGTGTAAACACGTAAACTGGGCCAGAAACGAAGTTAATCGCAGCCGACGTTGAGATATAAGAAGAATTTTGATGCTGTTATGTCTAATCAACAAAATTTTTCGGGAACTTGACACGACGGCGTAGTTTGGGTGGGTCTTACAGAGGATGTCTTGCAGTAGGTCAGGACGGTTGTCTCTAGATCATCCCTCGATACTCATTCGACCACATCCTTCTCGTCCTGGGAGTGTACACCTCGTACTCTTGGCGCTCGTAAGACGATCGCGACCTCTTCGTCCTCAGATTAAGCTCTCGTTCCCCTCGTTCATCGAATAGTGGACCCGTCAAACTGTAGACCTTGGAGACCTGGACAGCAACGAACACGAAATGGACTATGGAATGGCCTGATCCACGGGCTCTTCTTTACAATTACCTGGAACATCCTTCTTCGTCGTTGACATCGTGTATAATTTCCAATGTAATTCTCATGGTATTAGTCGTAGAAGTAAAGTGAGACCTTTCTGACGACGCGTATGAACAATTTAGCGTCTCGTCGAAGAAATCCTCAGGTTTTCTTGACTACACGTCTGTTTGGCATCATGAATGGGAAGGTTCTTTTTTCATAAAATTTTCTCAATTCTTCTTCAACAAAACTACTTCTCTGGTTTTAACGTCGCAACACCCATTCCAATCAATACTTTCCTCGTAGCTTACCCCGGGTTTGTTCGCCAATATGATCAGATCGGGTTGTAATCTGTAATACAAAACAAAATATTACTAGCATAGATATAAAAGCTCAAGTTTCCTTTCATGTCGATTTTTTTTAAAAAAAATATCAATTTAGATATTTCATTTGAAACTATTAATGTTGATTTTATAAGAAAACAAATTATTCCAACATTAAACAATTCAACATTTTGAATCAAAATTAATCACTATTATGACAGTCGGTCTCTATTTGCAGTAACATAAGATTAATTTTCCAAGTTCAATATTTAGTAGATAATAGAATGTACTTCCACTATGTACAAGAAATAAGATAATACAACCACATGTTGCTCGTCTTCTCGACGTTGTAGTTCTCTCCGTGACTCTCCAGCAAAAGTGAGCAGACCACGCACTTTATGTGGTGACGTCCTTCTAACACAAGTGCACAGTGCCTTGTGCTATGGTATCACATAACCACATCTTCTGTTCTCTATGAAAAGTTATTATCTCTTTGGGTTACCTACAGTTTATACACATCCGAAAGAATATAATACCAAGTTCAACAGTTCCTTAATTCAGTTCTTACCTGAGCCTGTTGAATGTTCATGACGTATTAACACTAAATAAGTTAATAATAGTAAACGTTAAGTTTTTATCCAGCACCACTTAATATACACACTCCATCTGTCTTTGGTTAACGATCCGATGTTGTCATTGCACTAATATGTCCTGTATCTTTGCAGTTCGGACGTTATACACCACCCTGGTCACGACCCTAACCATGAGTGTGACACATTATGTGTAGCTGTATTTTTGAAATTGAGTACCAAATCTGCATAATACAGAAACAAGTGTGCTTCTTTGTTTCTATTAATGTTACGAGACCTAAATGAGTCATATGATAAACATGATATACATTCCTAAATCATACCAGTAGCCTAGCATACATTTCGAGTATTTCTTCTCGTAGTTGGTTGACTTCATTACAAGTATACAGCATTTCTCTGAGGTCTGCAAAAAGAATTATAATTTGACGACATTATCTCAATACACACAGCCGTAAATATTTCATTACGCATGTACAAGGTTTCAGTAGTCATATTATCCTAGACAAACATAATATGTTTCACAAGGCGATATTTTTCCAATCTTACATGTTCATTTCCCAAATTTAATACTCTAGTTTGTAACACAATTTTACCACACTTAAACAACGCCCAAGAGTTTTTTCGTTCTCTCTTCAAACGTGGCGGTTCAAATATAAATTTCCATAGCAATTGTGACATGCGACAAAAGTGACATAAGTGATAATGCATCTCGGCACCCACGCCGATGCAAAACAATCTACTGGGCAACGTTGGCTCCAGGATCAAACCACTACTATGCCTGCAACTAAGGCAAATCACATCACAACTAACAAACGCTTAATCCATTAATTCGGGTACTACCGAAGCATTACGTCGTTAAAACTAGTGCATAACAAGTGTGTGTATCATAACAAACTTCTTTCGATACTAACCATTACTCTTCCATCGTATCATACTTGCATAATTGGGTTGTATTATACTTGCCTTTCAATTTGTCTGTGTCAGGGTATACTAATTCATAGCAATTTCTTCTTATGACTTTACTGATTTTGTAAAGACCTTCATGTAACAGGAACAATTTCTTCATTACCCCGGCCCAAAATTGAGATATAGGGTGTGTCCTAATAAGTACAAGATCGCCTATGTCAAATTTATCAATCTTCGACCTCTTGGTATACTTTGCTCTCCTCTTGGCTGCAGATACAAGTCGACTGCTGACTAGTCTCTTAATTTCTTCTTCAACATTGATTTCTTCTGTTTTTCCTTGGTTAATATCCATGTCACAGCGGGGAATCGTTATAACGTCAAACATCTCCAACCGTCGATGGGTCATTCACTATCGTGGTGACGTCTTCACATGAAGCGATCCAATTATTAGGTTCATTTGGTTTTAATGTGTAAATAGATGCCTCTTTCCTAAACATGCATACCAGCTTGTCTGCAAACTGCCATTCTTCTGGGCATGTGGCGTACGTAACTTCAGGTGTAGATACAAGCCATCCTCCGAAATTTAATACCAACTTATATTTAGTTAGGAAATCAGCTACTAAAATTAATTGTTTAGCTAAACCTTTAACTATCAGAATGGCAACTTCTTTTATGCCTCCTAAACATTGTATTTGCAAAACAGTCTGACGAGATATAAGCGGACTAGACTTAGACGTTGCCCCTATAATCTCTATTCTTTGTATAAGCATCACAGGTAATTTCACTCCTTTTTCACTAGGTATTCTACTGCCTCTTCTGAGGTACAGGATATTTCAGCTCCGCTATCGAACAATGTTGGCAAAACTTCCCCGCAGATATTTAGCTTAAGTTCAGGGCAAAGAATGTCAAACTTTGTTTCCTCTATGTCTTCAGAGTCTTGCATTAAAAAATTTCTGTCATTCTCGCTATTAAAAATTGCATTTATTCTTAGCAAGTCTATGTCATTCCTCTCTGGTGTATGTGTGTGCTCGGCCGCCGTTTCGTGTTCACGACCTACGTTATGTCGACAAAATACTGTTTTACGATCGCGATTTTCTTTGTGAATTTCATAAACATCTACTCCTTTACATGTCTCCTGAGGTGCTGCCTTACCAATAACTGGCGATCGGAGAGCTTCATCACCAGACTAATCTTTCGCTATTTCCCCAGTTCTTCATACTCGGGCGCAGTGGGATTTAATGGTTCATTACGAATAAAATAACATTCGTTACCTTTTTCAGTTGGTGACCTGGATACTCTACGTCGCTTGTTCTTCGGCGATGTTCTCCATGTGTCACGTTTCTTGCTGTCTTCTGTTCCGCTTTCGCGATTCCTCGATCTTGACCTCAACGTTCGACGTTCCGATGATTTATTTCGTCGACCCTGTCGATGAAAATTTCGCGAATTTCTTGTTTTCCAGAATTTCTTCTTATTATCCTGGCTCTGGCGACTACCATATCCAGCCTCGTCATCTGACTCGCTTTCGCGGATTTTAGGCATAGCGTTTACTTCAACTTCACTGTCTTTATTTTCTCTATGCCAGAATTTATCTTTGCCTGGATAACCTTCATTTCCCGTAGGTCTCTCTCTACGGTTGTCCCATGGCTGACGACGCAGTTGGCGCTCTAATTTGTCAAGCATTATCAGTTGTTCTCTAAATTCTGTCAAAAAAGGTTATATTTTCCCACTAATGCTACTTGATATGCCGCTGGCATCTGAGTGGTTAACATTGAAATTATCTCTGTTTAAGTCATTTCAGGTGTGAGATGACGAATTCGCTCGTATATCGAACTAATGTGTTCGTCTACTCTTCAGTTTACTCTGGGATCATATTTCTCTTGGTGTAATAACGCTCTTACAAGCCCTTGTGCTCTTGGTCCCCAGAAATGCTTAGTAAATTTATCACGAAACTCGGAGTAAGTCTTGGTATTCGCCTTCTCTTTGCTGTGCCTTTTAACAGAAAGCTTAAATATCTAATGCTCTCGTTATCAGTGAGGTTAAAAATTTCTGCGTATTCCTCGAACTGCTGTAGAAACGTCATAGGATTTTTGTATTCGTTGTTCGAAAATCGTGGTATTGACCTACTAATCTGTTGTAGTGGATGGTGGAACATTGCAGCCATATGCATCGCTTGTGTGACCTCATTCATTCTAGACGTCTCCTTGTGAGGACTACGTAATTCATTTATAGTAGTAGTGTTTACCAGACCTTGTTCCAGATCAGAACTTATAATAGTATTATTTGCTTTTCAATCTGCATTCCTTGAAATACTCGGCTGTTCCGCCTGCTCTACAAACTCATCACAGCTAATACTTTTGGCGCGAGACGGTATTTTCATTTGCTCAAATTTTCGCGTCAAATCGCCCTCTATTTTACGTGACCAAACCTCGAACTCGGTCTTATTAACCTGGCGCAAGTTCTCAAATTCATTTTGGTTTGTGTTGTGTAAGTTCACCAATTCCTCTCTTTGAGTCTCAATGTGCCTCATGACTTCGTGTACTTGTAATTCGACTTCCTGAAATCGAGCATTCGATTCGCGTACTGTTTCTTGCAATAAAGAATTACAATTCCTAGTGGTCGTTTTAGTTTTTTCCAAACGTTCATCTATGTTGTTTTTCCAGTCCCTCAAAACAACTGCTAGATCCACACTAATGTCTTCGCGAATCGTCTTAATTTCATCTTGCAACTCGGCCTTAAAATTTTCCTGACTGGCTTTCAACTCAGAATAATTACTTTTCAATTCGGCCTTAAAATTATCCTGACCGGTTTTCAACTCAGCATAATTACTTTTCAACTCGGCCTTAAAATTATCCTGACTGGTTTTCAACTCAGCATAATTACTTTTCAATTCAACTTTAAAATAATCCTGATCGGTTTTCAACTCAGCATAATTACTTTTCAACTCAGCATGACTACTTTTCAATTCAGCCTTAAAATTATCCTGACTGGTTTTCAACTCAGCATAATTACTTTTCAACTCAGCATGACTACTTTTCAATTCGACCTTAAAATTATCCTGCATATGTTGCATAAATGTCATTAACGACCGTAGTGTAATTTGTTCATCATTTACACATTCAGCTGTTACACTTATCTCTGGACAAAAAGTGTCACTTTCAGTTGTGTATTGCATAACCACGCTGTCAATTGCTTCTTCTATGTGTGTCATGACAAATTTTCTTTCCGCCATTTTCTTAAAACTATACTGATACTTTTGATAGCAGAGATAAGCAATATTACAATAATTTGTTGTAATGTATGTATTGCACTAAACAAGTAGACGGTTTTCTGACTTAGTTTGTTTCCTCTACAAGCAACTTGGTTGGTTTTCTTATAGTTATTTTACTCTCTTTGACACTTTATTTTAAATTCATCAAATTTAATAGGCTCTCACGTTGTGTTGACATTTTTTCACTCTACATCTCTGTAAAGAAAAAATATTGTGAAACCTTTTCTTTCACTTTAATAAAGGATGAGGTAAAATAGGAAAACCAACCAATGTCTCTATTACTAGAGCTACTGACCAAATGGAAACCAAACACCTGTAGAAGTCATAAGAAATATATTTAAACAGAATTCATATGATAGGAAAAATAATGACTTCTACAGACAAGTCAGGCAACTAGATAAATAAATAAGCAGAAATTATGATAGTGTATGAATTTTCAAAATGATGTGTTTCTACCATGACCAAGGTGATTAACTCGGGTACGAACCTGACCATCAATTAACTTACAAACC
>PNEQ01069450.1:0-33760 GCA_003012365.1 Medauroidea extradentata | reverse complement strand
GAGTTTTTCTTAATTTATTATTTATTGTGTTGTTATCACATTTGTCTTATCTTTTACAGCAGTCATGGTTATTTCATCCTAAAGGCCCTTTCACACTATCAAACTTTACTTCAATTTTTTTGTTCAAATATATTTATTTATATTTCTTGAATGTAATGGGATTGGATTAAAATTGGATTAAAAATGTAATTCCGGGAATAAGAAAATTGCTCTAGTGATTAGTTTTAAAGAAGTCAAAGAAGATGGTATGATTACTTTTCAACGAATAAAAAAATTATGTTTAGCGACATTAAATGGCGTTCTAGCGACTTTTTATGTATACCTGTTGGCAACTCTGACTGCCTGTCCGAGTGCAAGTATGGCGACGACCTGTGACATGTAAACAACATGTAAATCATTATTATGGTGCTATTTCTGCAATGAATTGACACTCCGGCATTTTAATAACATAATACAATCAATAAATAGCTAAAATACAGCTGTTATCTTAATAATAATGTTTGTTATTACATTGCCGATGAGGTTAGTAAAGGCCGTGCTAGATTCGCCGTAAGAAATAACCGTAAAAATTGAACAAACACATTTGAGAGATGCATGCTACAACACACCGTACCGCTACTTAGCCGCCGTAAGAGCGTAGCAGGGATAGAAACCTGTCTATTTCTTACGGTGCGGTTACGGTTATTTTTATACGGCTACTTTACTGTCGATGTAGCACGGGCTTAACGAGTGGTTCGCGAGTACTTAACTACTTTAAATTCTTGGCCAATAAAGAGAGACTAGTGAAAGAATAACTTCGCAAACGTCGCGGACTATCATTTTCACTTTTTTATTAATGTCTGGGTATGAAAAATTTTATGTTTGAATTCATTTGTTGTCACAAATGTTTTGCACTGAAAGTGCGGTGTGTTCCAGTCGTAAGGGCATAAACAATACTAACTTTTTGCGGGCAATAACGTGACAATTGCACTTTTTCAGTTTAAGGTGCGCACCCATTGCAAAGCTGAAAGATTAAATCAAACACATGTGAACATGAGGTTTGTTTTACTCGCGCTTGACCCAGCGTCTCTCGCGTCTCCCTGGAGTTGGAATAATGTTGACCCAGGTCAGAGGGACGTATACTCTTAAAGGGCGAAGGAAAACTCTTTACTGCGAGCGTGCATTTCTTTTTGTGATGGCCGAACTAGCAGAAGTTATCGGGAATATAATAGAGAATGAAGAATCATCATGTACGAAATAAATAATTAAATTCTGCTGTAAATAACACAATAACACCATTCCTTCATTATCGGCTCTAATATTTCCATCATTTTCCAATGTTGTTTGGCATAAATGAGTTATTCTCATTCATATCACTACGAACGTTTACAGACCACGATGTAGCAGACTGGCGCGAAAACGTCTAGCAGATGATTTGTCTCCACAACTCTACCTCGCGAGGTGGAGCGGTGGGAGCATGACCTACTTGACCTGGAGAGTAAAACGAACCCCCGCCATAAGGTTTCCGGTAAGTAAAACGCCTAGAAGTGCCCCTGGAACCGAAAGAGCACAAAGAGACGCCAGGTTGCAGCGAGTAAAACATACCTATGGTCAGTGCATCAAAATTTTGGAGAAGCAATGTCTACTGATTGTTACTTAAAGAACAGGTGCCCTTCAAAAGCCATTTATGTACAAATCCCGTACGAAATTTGGTACTCAAAGAAACTAACACGTGATGACATACAAAAATTAAAGTTATTTTGATATTGACGCAGTGTCCAGTGAGAGTGAGGTAGGAATGGAGCTGCGTCGGAATGTTTTGGGCGCCACCCGGTTAAGTGTGTAGCCGGGAACACGAGGCTCGATGGGCGTGGTCTGTTCATGCCGGCGTGCCCCTCTCTCACCTGGCGAGTCGAAACAGCTGCGGATCGGGAAAAGCAGGGAGGACCTGGAGAAAACTACACCTTACATGGACACTTATAGGGCGGTCCACACCCCCATACCCTAGGGCCTTAAGTGAGCCAGTTCTAAAAGGCGAAACAAAGTAAAACACTGGGCCGGATAGTTGCACACGCACGTTACGAATCTTGCTGGACGAATCCGAGTCCCGAAGCACACCACGTCTCTTGTTCCGTCCGCCGTGGCCGCTGCTTCCAGACTGCCTTCTTCATGCACTGGGAGAGGGAGGGGGCAGCAAAGCCATGTGTCCTGCACTGGCAGATGGCCGGGATGGCAGGTGTCACACGTTGGTGTCAAGTTCACACATGCCCTGCCACTGTCACTGATCCACCACACACACTCAAGTATCGCACATCTGCCATTACCAACGAGTGCACACCTGCCACTGACACACTCTGCGAACACCTGCCGTGACCAGGTGCAACTCCACCTGGCCTGTGACCTGGTACGACGACAATATCAAGCATGGGCAGCAACTCAAAGGGTTATCGTATTTGGAACATAAAACAGGAAAGGTGGTAGTGTCAAGAGATGTGATGTTCAGGAATAATGTTTTTCCCTTCAAACTCAGTATCCTACATGCAAGACAGTTAGATAAGGTGGAAGAAGTTCTTCCGGTGGAAATTAAGGACATAGTTTTTGCTCTAGGGGAAGACACCGAGGATGAACTAGTTGTAGGAGGAACAGTTGACCTTGCTGTATGCATAGAGAATGTAAATATTGACAATGATGATACCACAAACGAACAAAATCCAGAGACTGGAAATGAAACAATAGAAGTAAGGCGGCCAAAACGGAATAGTGTTCCAAAAACATGTGGTTTGTGCAGTGTTGCAAAGCTAGAGTGTTCAAGGTGAAGAACCCGATAGTATGAGATGTGCTCTTACAAGCCCAGTTTCTGACAGGTGGATCGAAGCTATGACAGTGGAAATTAAAAACTTATGGGACAACAAGAGTTAGAAATGAGTAAAAAGCCTAAAAGAAGGATATGTAATAGGACCAAAGTGGGTCTTTAAGATCAAGAGGAATGAAGATGGTAATGTCGAAAGGTACAAGGCCAGACTGGTGGCCCAGGGATTCGGTCAGATACCAGGCAAAGATTTTGAGGAGACTTATAGTCCTGTTACCAGAAGGGAAACGATAAGACTGAAGGGCTGCATGTGTGGAAAGTAATTGGGAACAAGAACACCTAGATGTTACTGCAGCCTACCTCTATATCGCATTGATGAAAGAAGTCTTTATGGAACAACCACGGGTGTTTGAAGAAAAACCAAGAGAGGCATATGTATGCAAACTAAAGAAAGGTATATATGGATTTCATTAGGCAGGGAGAAATTGGAACATGTACCTTGACACACAACTTAAGAAATTCAGTCTAGAACAGTCTAAAAATGATCCTTGCATTTATTTTGACAGAGAAGGGGGCGGGGCCTGCTACTTGGAGTATGTTGATGATATACCAGTATGGTGTGAGAGAAGCAAAATTGAGAAGTGGAAAATGCATTTGGAAGATGTGATGGAACTTAGAACCCTTGGCAAGACATCTAATTTTTTTTTGTCAATAAGAGTAATCAATGAGAGTAAACAGGCCCAGTGATAATTTTGTAGAAATTGATCAAAAAGTTATATTCTACAGATTTTGAAGGAATTTGGAATGGAGGACTGCAAGCTGCTCACTACCCCTTTGGAAGCAAAGCCAAGTCAGGAAATTGAGGGCCAAATAAAAGCTTTTCCAGAGCATGTTTACAGAAAGGATACAGGGAGCCTCCTTTACTTAGGAAATGGTACGAGGCCTGATACTGCGTACTCAGTTAGTAAGCAAAGTCAGTTTAACAGTAACTCCACTGTTAATTACTGGCATGAAATAAAGCACATATTTCGTTACCTCAGAGGCACAGAAGACCTGCGAATGGTTTATGAGAAGAAGGGAAAACCAATACAGGTTTATGTGGATGCGGACTGGGCAAACGATGCAGAAGACAGGAAATCATGCAGTGGATTCGTAGTGTTGCTGGCAGGAGAAGCAGTGGTGTGGCAGGCAAGAAAACAAAACCAGTGTAGCACTGTCAACTGTGGAGGCAGAATACGTGGCAATAGCAGAAGCTGTGAAGGAAGTATTGTGGATCAAAGGTCTAATGGAGGAAATTGGCCAGAAGGACCTCGTAAGTGAACCGTGTTAAATTAATGTGGACAACCAGAGGGCTATTTCACTTGCTAAGATCAAGATTATATCCAAATGTTCAAAGCATATTGATGTAAAATATAATTTGATCAGGGAAAAGTTAGAGGAAGGGATTGTACATCTGAGATACGTGGAAACCAGCTAAAACTTGGTGGACACATTTACAGGCCTTTGCCTCGTAATAAAACTGAGTTATGTGTATCCATTATGGGGCTTAAGCGAATATGTCTCCTTCTGTTTCTATTTTTGTCAGGGATTATATTTTATTAGATACGTAACAAGGGGAATTGTTGTAATGTGTCACGTATCATCGACAGAAAAAAAAACTTTTATCTGTTTAGGTTGGTAGCATTAATTTTATCTGTTATGATGATTTTTTTTGGTGGAGTACAAAGGAGATTGTTAGTGTATTATCAGGACTAGGGGAAGTTTTCAGTGAATAGAGGTCGCAGTGATGTGTGACCAAGCTTTTATTTTTTAACACCGGCAACTGCGTTTTAGCCTTGTCTGGCGGATGGCATGTGGACACAGAGATCAGCAGCTCGCCTTCTTCAGGATAGCGCAGATCCATTTTCCCAGCGATCAAGGGTGCCACTAAATTTAAACTGACTTCAAACTTTGTAGGTAGTTTGTGTCTGTTTTATCATCGGCCCTAGTATAGTCCAACTGTTTGGTGACCCCACGAGAAAAAATATTGTCGCCAGTTATTTAGAAGTGTTTAGCAGAGGCCTACCAAGTTCTGTAGGCAAGTGAGCATAAGACATGGGTAGCATGTGGTAGACATTGGAGCCAGTGACCTAACATCTACTTGAAGGGTGGTAGTCAAACTTGCACCATGCGTGATCACTGGTGTTGGCTAGGGACAGAAATTTCACTTTAAAATCTAGGTTGTACCACTCACCTAGAATAGGGTTTCTAGCAGCAGGCATCGCTTTCTGGAAGATATCTTATTGGGTAGGTGCCACTCGTCCAGCAACTTTTGCACAGACCCTGCAATTGAACGGGGTGGTGTTTTTCTCGGGCTGATCAACAGGGGTGCAATGTGTCACATTCTCTGAAGGATCTTCCACAAATCAGCCTTTGGCGATGATGTCCGATTCTTGGTGGACGTGCAATATTGAAAACAAGAGTTCTTGTAATTTTGGGGCATCGTCCTGTAGGGGGATTGCAGGCAGTACTATTATACTGAGATCCTTGTGTTTTTGGTGGCACTGTGAATACCAAAGGATTGCAGCCTGCCATTTGGAATTTTCTTTTCTTCCTATGCTGTTATTAGAAGTCGATAGATTATTTGGCACATCCTTAGTGTTTGACATTAGGTTTAAGAAATAAGTACTAAGGTTTCACATCAAGTTTCGTTGCTTATTTAACAGATCACTGAATATTTACAAGTTTACCGCTTTAGCGCAAAAAATCACAAGTTCACAATTGATTGAATAAAATGACAGAAGGTTGAGGTACAGGCTGACACTTCTTGATAGTTCCACACACATAAAAGGACAAACACATAGTTGCGCTGGTGAGTGGTTGAGAAACGTTTCACTGGCTAGGCCAGCTTCATCAGGCAGTGAGTTCAGGCACACTGAGTAATGGCGGCGGTAGAAGCTAGCGGGCATCTCGACATATAAGCCCCTTCCAGAGGATCAGACAACCAAATAAAATAGCTTTTAAATGTCCAAGGTCCATTCCAAGGTCTCTCTGAAAACTCCACCAAACTCCTCACCCCAGACAAACCCACCACACCAGTCTTGTATCTTCTACCGAAAATCCATAAGCAACAACTGCCACCACCAGGAAGACAGAGACAAAAACCAAGGCCGTAAGTACAGATATACCTCTGATAATTCCATATTACGAGAACATGAACAAACTTTAAACTGTTTTAAAATCTGGCCACAAAATCCTTGTTTCTGCACCACAAACTAAAAACCTGCTCTCTAAGCCTCCAAGACTAATATTCAGACGGCCACAAAACCTCCGCAACAAACCAGTTCATCCAAAATTTTAGCCAACCTCATCCAACACTACCATAACACAGAAAGGTTCCCATCCCTGTAATAACCCACACTGTGGTTCCTGCACCATCAATCCTCCATTTCTTTCATCAGCAGGCTTACCAATCACACATATCCCATACAGGGCAGATACAACTGTATAACAGAAAACCTCATATACCAGCTGCAGTGCAAACATTGCAATGCAGAATACATAGGCCTCACCTCCAACACACCGATAAAGAATGAATGGTCGTAGAGCAGACACAAAACAAGCAATAGCTGGTAAAGTGGACCTACTTCACAAATCAGTCACAGCATATGCTTTATCACACAAGCAAAACTTTGACTCCTGTTGTAACACCAAAGTAGTGCGAGCCCTACCACCATCAAACAATAGCTCAGAAGTAAGGTGCTAGGAACTACCTCATCAATACATTCCAAATCTCGACAACCCCCAAGCCTCAACAATATATAACCGCAACCATATCACCAAAATACCACTATACACCCTACATCTCTTATTTTTGAATTATTCTGCCACACCCTAGTTCACTCCCTGGCCATTAGGGTAACCCACCACGCTTCTACTGCAGCCACTACTCAGTGTGCCTGAACTCGCCACATAATGAAGCTGGCCTAGCCAGCGAAATGTCGTGCAACCGCACAACTATGTGTTTGTCCTTTTAAATGTGTGAAGCTATCAAGAAGTACTAGCCTGTGAGTACCTTAACCTTCTGTCATATTATTCAATTGTTTAACTTAGTGGCCAAAGCCTTCTTCACTTACAAAAATTACAAATTATTTAGTAGTCTTTAGAAGCTGCACATTTACTCACAAAAGTTATAATTTCACTGGTTGCACAAGTGGCTGAAACTGGGCTTCGCTCTACACGTGACTCTACAGAAGCTTCCTTAGATCAGAACACATCCGAGTTCATCAATTCCGGTACTACAATTTGTTCAGGACTTAACTGGTGCATTTACAGAGCACAGCGGTGCTACCAGGCACTCTTTACACTCGGGTAGGGGGTAGTGCAAGAAGTTTGCTGGGGTACAGGATCCACCAACAGGTGAAGCAAGGAAAGGTACCGTAGAGGGTACCTTGGGACCATCAACCCTCTGTGACGGACCATTGTCTGTTGGGCTGGGGCACCTTATGGACATCCTCCACAGCGTGTACAGTAGCAAGGTAGGGTAAACTGGTGGCATCTTGCAAACATCAACCACTAGTTCAAAGAGAACACTGAATGGCACTTTGCGGACGTCAATGGTTTGGGAAGGTGAGAGTCATGGAGACTCAGAGGCTAAGCCGATTCCTTGACTGAAAAAGTTGGGCTGAAGGCACTCCTTTTAAACCATAATTCTTAGGGGGTCGAGCACAGAGTGGGTGGCCTCACGATGGGGTGGTGTTAACAGGACTTAAGAAGTGAGGTTGACTGCTAATCAAGGAGGTAAACAACGCTGCCTGAAACTTCGCAGCGTGGGTGTATGAAAAATAATAATGCGGTGCAAAAATTCCCCAGCTAATCCACTTTATGCAGGCAATAAGTTAAACTAAATAATTGGTGTCAATAAATTCATTAGAATACATACAAAAATGTTAGCAACAATACATGTTACAAGAAATAAATCTTTAACAAGTACAAGAAAATTGTGTTGGTGGCACGCAGCCGAGTTTGTTTACAAACTTTGGGGTGAGATACAAATAGAAAGTGAAGAACAATAAAAGATTATTATTAGTAGTTATTTAGGATATAACGTGTTTTTTCTATGTATTTGTGTGCGGTTGAACGTCAGTGAGTTTGATTCAAGTGGTGATGTGCTCGAAGCGGAAGCTGGGAACCAAGAAGGCAGTGAAATCAAGACAGCAGTCAGGTAAGCGTGGTCGTATGGTTTGGCTATAGTTTTTTTTGTGTTACAGTGTAAAAGAGTTGCATAGATAAGAGTCGTTAATTCAAAACATTATGGTCCTCCGGCTCGGATATGTGTCAGCGCGTATGGTGAATAGTACTTGGGGTTAATAAGTCGTTTGGTTTACGTGTTCGACGTAACCTTTGATGTAACCCACGTGTGTTAGATTACCGACAATCGCCATGACGATACCCTAATCTTCTGAAGAGTTGCTGAAACAAAACTCATCCTTTACTCTTGCTCCATATTTTGTGGTGAAACATTAACGTTGGTGTGAAAATGTTTTGTTATGGCCATTTTTTTGTCGTTGTGAAAGTTCATTGTCCTATTATTACTTTCTACATTTGGGTAACTAAATTGTGCCAAGTAGTGGTTGTATTGGATTTTTTTTTTAGTCTCGGCCGCTTAACCTGTGACATATCTTGAATGGATTCAGTACGTCTGTATTGTGGTTACGTTGGGCGGTTTTCTGCAAGTTGCGGCAACATAACCTTGATTACGCGTAGTTTTCCTGTGGCTTTTCGTTGTTTTTTTACCGCGGACGTCGTTTTGTTTATTTAAACATGGGCTTTAAAGTATTTTGGATAAAATTAAAATTGCAAGAAAGTAAGTTGGAAGTTCATTAGTGACCAGGTGATGGTGCTCGTTAATGCTCCCGAGGTCACACTTCAAGTGTATCACGAAGTAGATGCTTTTTTTTCCTCAACTCGATGCCGTAGAAAATGCGGTAAATTCCTTATTCAATGACCTGTTGCAAAGTGAACCCTTGCCTGAGAACTTTGATGAGAGTGTGTTAACATCAAGGCATGGGGCTCTTTTTTCTGTAGTGGCACAAACGAGGGCACCTATAACTTCATTCATAGCACGTCACGTGGTTGCACAGACATCTTCCGCCGCTGGCACTGATGCATCTTCTTCAAATGTGCTACTCCCAAAGATTAACTTGCCCGCTTTTTTGGGCCAGTGAGATGAGTGGTCCATGTTCTCACAACTTTTCCAAGCCACTATCCACAACAGTCCTGGACTCACAGGTATTGAGAAATTTCAATACTTGTTTAGCTGCCTTAAAGGACACACACTGTAACTGCTCAAAAACTTGCCAGTCACTAGGGATAATTACTCTATTGCGTGGTATTTGCTTGTGTCCCAGTACCAGAATGTGAGGAAACTCACAACTTTGTACAATAATAGGATTCTAAACTTGCCTGCAGTTGCACTCACCAACATCAACTCGATTAGGCATTTTGTTACAAATTTTACTAAGAATGCCGAGCTCTACAAGGATTGGAATGTGGTGTTAGAGAAGACAACCGAGTGTTTGAGACCCTGTTGTTGCGGAAACTAGATATTAGCTTGCGATCCAAATTTGAAAATGAGCAAAGTGATCATCCTGATACCATTCCCACTGTGCCGGAAATTATCAACTTTCTGCAAAACAAGCTGACTAAAATTAACTGTGCCATTGATGTGGGAAATAAGCTAGGTGGTGGAAAAACATCTTAGCGAATGTCTTCAAACAAGCCAAAACAACTTTACTCCTCGTCATTTCAATCAGTCAAGTGATGCCACTTCTCAATATAAGTCAGTGTTCATAGCTCACTCTGAACCCAAATTGGCAAGGCCGTGTGTAGTATGCCAGCAAACCACTCACTCTGTTTACAAATGTCCAGAGTTCCTGGATGCATCACCTATGGATAGACAAACAGTAGCTCGACAGAAAAAAATGTGTTTTAATTGTCTTGGGTGTGGTGACACCTTCAGTTCTTGTAGTTCTTCTTACATCTATTACAGATGTAACCAAAGACATCACACTCTTCTTCATCTAGAGTCCAAGTCTAATGCCTCCAATCCAGACAATTTACCCCATGAGCCTCAGGGTGCTGTGAAACTGAAGGGCATTGTTAGTTGCAAGATACAATCATCCCAGGAACCCCAGTGCACACTTGATCAGTCGTTGTTAGTGGTGTCCAAAATCACTGGCCAGTTACCTCGTACATCAGTGGATTCATGTGTGCATCATCAACTCGGGTCCCTCCCTCTTGCTGATCCACACATTGACAAACCAGCCCCTACTGACATATTGTTGGGTGCAGATGTTTATGCTCAGGTGTGTATGAGTGGAAGGTTAGAGTTGGGACACCGTATACTTGTAGTGCTAGAGTTACGGTTTGTATGGGTACTCCTGTGAGAATATCCAGATTCCTGCACAAATTTGGATAGTGGGCTTGTGTCAATGTTTGTTGACATGGAGGATCCTTTGGATTGTATGCTGAAACGGATTTGGGAGCTTGAAGAACCATCCTATCTTAGTGCGTTTTTCAAGTGAGGATTATTGTGAAAAGCACTTACAGGTCACTCATTCAAGGGAGGAGACTCTGGGAGGTATAAGGTCCACCTCCCCTTCAAACTGCAAGCTCTATCTCACGGAGAATCTTACTCTCATGCTAAGTTCCAGTTTTTGTTCCTTAGAAAGGAAGCTTGAACGAGATCCTGATATAATGGCTCTGTACTCTTGAGTTCATGACCAATTATATAAAGTCGGGTCATATGGAACAGTATGTTCCCTCCAGCAAGCCTACTGATGAGACAACTCCTGAATGCTTCATACCTCATCACGGCATTCTCAAAATGTCCAGTTCAACCACCAAGTTGAGGGTCGTGTTTGATGGCAGTGCCAAAACTTCTACTGGTGTAGCACTCAATGACATCCTCCTGCCCGGCCCCAAACTTCAAAATAACAATTCTGAGGTAATTCTCAGGTTTAGGCTGTACAAAATTGAGTTTTCATGTGACATAAAGCAAATGTACCGGCAAATTGTTATTCATGAAGCTGACCGACCTTGTCAACTTATACTCTGGCACAAAAATTAGTCTCTTCCGCTCACTTGTGTTTCAGCTAAATACAGTAACCCATGGTTTATCCTCCTCTCCGTTTTTTTGCAATACGCACACTGCACCAGTTAGCTGCTGATGAAGGTGTCTATTATCCTCTGGCTGCCAATGCTCTTTGGTACCATAGCTTTGTTGATTTCATCACAGGTGCAATGTCCATGGAAGAAGCATGGACATTGAAGTATCAACTCATTGAACTTTTGAGCCATGGTGGAGTTGAGCTCCGAAAGTGGTCCAGTAATAGGATAGATCTTCTTGAGGATGTCCCAGTTTGTGACCGTGAAAAACCTAGAGAGCTGAACTTTTCATCTGGTCCTGTGATAACCATCCTAGGGCTCTACTGGAATCAAGTCAATGATTCCCTCTCATATCACATTAATGTCACCCCTGGTGCTGCAACGAAGCGGTTCGTCCTGTTACAAATTGTCCGTGTCTATGACCCACTAGGTTGGCTATCTCCAGTTACTGTATGGGCAAAAATCAAATGCAACACTTGTGGATTTTAGGCATTGGCTGGGATGATCAGCTCCCTGTTCCCATCTGTGAGCGATGGAACAAGTTTGTCAATGAGCTACCAGATCTGGAAAGACTTACCCTACCCCGCAACGTCTGTCCCGCTGCTGTCAGTGCGGAAATTCATGGGTTTTCAGATGCTTCGGAGAGAGCCTATGCTGCCATGGTGTACCTGCGTAGCACTGATAATCAAGTGACAGTGTCAATTCATCTTGTGTTGGCAAAATCAAAGGTAGCCCCACTAAAACAAGTGTCTCTGCCTTGCTTGGAGCTGTGTGGTGCTCATCTTCTAGCCAAATTGATATCTTATTGTCATGCATTTATGGTTCAGTATGTCAACATCACTGCTACTTATGCCTGAACTGACTCCAGTGTGACTTTGACCTGGGTGAAAACTGAGCCATGTCGCCTAAAGACGTATGTAGCAAATCGTGTGGCACAAATTAAAGATTGGGTTCCTCCACAGTTGTGGAGACACACCTGTTCTGGGGACAACCCTTTTGTCTATGCCACATGTGGCATGCTTCTCCAAGAATTTCTGTTGCGAGCCATGTGGTGGCATTGCCCTGAGTGGCTAGGTGACCCTCATGCACAATGGCCAGTTTCTAATGCTAATCAGGCGCCAAAAGACATCCCGGATTTAAAAACCTCCACATTTGCTCTGGTCGCCACCCATGGCCAGCTGGACGACCTATCCGTACTGCAGCAGATCTCCTCATGGTCTAAACTGGTCCGCGTTATAGGCCTAGCTTATGTGAGGTGGTTCATCAACTGTGCTAGAAAACAATCTTGCCCAACCAGTGCTTTCTTGAGATCCGAGTTGGAGGAAGCCACTTTGTTGATCAAATGTTTGACGGAGGATTTGCAGCGCCTCAGACGGAAGGATCCATGCTCTACCCGAGTACAACGAGTTGCACCCTTCCTGGACTAACATGGTGTGCTCAGGGCTGGCGGCAGCCTATCAGATTCCAACCTAGAGTACTCTGTCAAACACCCTATCATCCTTCCCAAAAACCACACAGCTGTTAATGCTTTGGTCGACCACTACCACATCAAATACTTACACGCAGCAGCTCAATTGTTAGTCTCTCCTTTTTCAAGAATTCTGGAACCTGTCAGGTAGAAGCCTAATCCGCACTCGAGTTTTCAAGTGTGTCCGCTGTTTTCGCTGTAAACCTGTAAATCCCCCCCCTTTCATGGGTGATCCGCCAGCAGAGAGGGTCATCCCTACTCATGTCATTGAACGTACTGGTATAGATTATGCAGGGTCCAGTCCGGCTTAATGGCCTCCGCCGTTGTCCTATCCAGAAGGCATATACCTGCATCTTTATATGCTTGGTTACAAAGGCTGTTCACGTTGAAGTTGCAGCTCTTTCACGATTTGTGTCAAGACGGGGTCTGTGCACTTATCTGTATTTAGATTGCGGAACAAATTTTGTGGGTGCTTCTCGACACCTAATCCATGTGTTCCAGGCTCTCCTCAAAATCCCCCCCCCCCCCCCAATTGACAGACTTCGCTGCTTCATACTCTATCAATTTTCATTTCCTGCCACCATCGAGCCCTCATCAAGGAGGCCAAACACCATGTGCGTCGGGTTGTCGGTGACCAAATACTTACTCTTGAGGAGCTGATGACGCTTTGTGCCAGGATTAAAGCAGTACTAAATTCTAGACCCCTTACCCCAATGTCATCTGATCCAAGTGATCTGACAGCTCCTGGTCATTTCTTAATCGGAGCCCCCTTTGTTGTTATCCTGGAACCAGTACCCCCAGAACAGATCTGCCCCACCTGGCGATGGAAAACGGTATGCACTCTTTCAAATCATTGCTGGAGAAGGTGGCATTAGGAATATCTTCACCACCTCCAGCCTCGAGGGAAATGACAAACCCAAACCCCAGAGCTCAGCGTTGGAGACAATGTTTTGGTTGGTGAGGATATGGCTCCTCCCCAGACCCAATGCCTGGCCAGAATGGTGAAACTTCACCCAGGAAAGGATGGTGGTGTTTGGGTTGTAGATTGTACGCCGAAAGTGGAGCTTCGTCATCCTGCTCACAAACTCTACAGACTTCCAGTGTGCTACGCGACAGATTTTTATGAACTCAAGTGGTGATGTGCCTGAAGCGGAAGCTGGGAACCGAGAAGGCAGTTTTAGCGAGGACATGAGGGCATTATACGAACACCACATTTGCTGGACATAAGCCACGTATTTACACAATATATACAATATGTACATCTATACATTCACAAAACCGCACTGGCTGGATGCATGTAACTGTTCTATACGGCGTATCAGGAGAGACTGCCTTCTCCTGGTTGAGGTGCGGGCTGACCGGGCGACCCCAGTAATCCTTTGTCCTGCCTGGACAATGGAATGTGCCTGGAGGTGGCACGTTGTTGGTGGTCATCTGGCCGGTCAGGGATGTACAGCGCCCCACTGTGCTGTCTTGCACTGACAGGCTGTCAGATGCGCATCGTGTATTACAGTGTAAAATCATCGGTAATTCAAAACAGTAGTATTAAATAAAGTGTGGTATCAAGCGGTTAAAGGAAAGAAACATCCTAACCTACTTGATTACAAAAATGGATAGACAAATCTGCATCTGAATGTAAAGGTTGACTAACATAAAGGCACAAATTAAATGTGTCAACGTCGTTTGGTGAGGCTGAAGTGAACACGGCAGGCAGCAGTCTTCAGCATGGGCAGACCAAGAAACACTGCTTCACGTAAATCACTGGAAACAGCTATGCCATATACTCCTGGATAATCATAGTGAACTGTATGGTTTGATGACATGGTTAAAAAACAGTGTACATTGTATTTCACAAAACCGGGATGACATAAATTACAGTGAAGCAACAACGCCAGTAAGTGCTAAGCAAGGCACATTATTTACACAAACTGGAATTTTTATGCACTGTGAACTGGCTATGTGATTGAAAAGGACTTGTTGCATTGTCAGGATTGATTTGGTCTCTACAGGGCCATGGAAAAGTCAGTTCCCCACACTTGTGTTTTGGTTGCACACAGAATCATGGGGTCTCGGTTGACAAGAGTCTAGGGTAGTCCTTATGCCAGTGAAATTGTCTGCCACAGGGTTCAAGGTGGTTTGATAAAAGCTAAAAAAGTGCAATTGTAACATGGACGTCCAGATGCCGTGAACCACTCTGGTACGGCTGTTGTGAGATGGAGTTTTAGACAGTTAATGGAAGGGATACAGAGATTATTTAAATGTGCAACTTGTTTTCATTGTCACCCAAAGCCAGCTACACCTAGCATGACAGGTCTTCCTGTGGAGTGAATCATCCAAGCAAAATCATTCTTTAAAACAGGGGTAAACTATGCATGACCATTCACCATCACAATGTGCAGGAATCTGAAACCACGGACATTCCAAGCTTATCTGTGCTTGTACAAAAAAATTCTTTATCTTGATCTCGTGTCCGAGCTGTCTACAGAGGCATTCATGGCAGCACTGCACAGATTAGTTGCACAGTGTGGCTGCTCCTTAGATATATTTAGTGACTGTGGAACTAATTTTTTTGGATGCCAGCAGGAAAATCAAAGAGTTCTAAGGCTTCTTGTCACATACCAATAACTACACTGCACTTCAACAGATATTATGGGACCAGAAAAATGAGTGGCACTTCAGTCCGCCAGCAGCAGCTCATTTTTGAGGTCTGTGGGAGGCGGAATCTCATGCACAGAATTCACAAAGACTTCTGGTGACATCAGGACTATTTGCACCAGCTGCAAAACAGATATACATGGACAATGGGGTCAACCAACTTAAAACCAGATGACCTGGTTCTGATTCAAGACCCACATGTGCCTCATCTCAGCTGGCATCTTGGCAGCTTGTTGAAGACGTTCCCTGGTGCTGACAGAGTTGTGCATGCAGTTCATATTCGTACAGCTCAAGGTCTTTTGATTATACTATTTGGTAAAATTATGCCTATTGCCTTAGCTTTAGGAGAGTCTTTCATTGTGGGCGGGATGTTCGGTTGGCCCGTGTGTATAGCTATAGTGGTGATAATAGTAGAATATTTCTGTGTTGACAGTACTATTTAACTTGTGTTTCGTTTCTCATTTGTTTGTTAGTGACTAATTCAAGACAGCAAAAAGTGCTACAGGACTGTGCCCCGTAGACACAAAATCACTGAATTTTTAGTGTTAAAAAGTGTCAACCACCGCAAAAAAAAAAAAAAAAAAAACAGTTTACATACTATTTTTTAATCTATTGTACGCAAATTATAAAGTCAAGTACTAGTGCAAAAATTAGGTTATTTGAATTTTAATTTATGAATAATCAATTTATTTAATGAGGCAATGCAATATGAATAAAATGATTCTAGATCTTATAAATTGCTAACTACGTACCACAATTGCAACTTGGCTGGTGTTTCCAGCTCATGACACTAGTAACACATCTCGTGCTTCAACAATTGTAAACGTCCTCTTACGACATTGGGTTAAACTTTGATTTACAGTGACAATTATTTCATTACTAAATTGTATCTACCACATTGTAATATTCTACCAGTCACCACCCTATAATACGAACTAGCACCTCACTAATGGTAACGGTAACAATTACACAGAAAGAAAAACAGGGGTTGTAAATCCCTATTACTTGCAAGAATGCTCAGACAAGGTTAATCTTCTATTCAAATGTAACGGGATGTCATAATCTCAAATAATCTGTAAGCCTAAACAATGAAGAGCGGCAAACAAGACAACATTATAAATTCCAATCATGAAAAAGGTAAAGGAGTTTAACTTCAAGGAAAATATCAAGGATCCGGGTTCAATCCCAACAGGGATTTATTCAAAATCAAAACAAACATAACAAATTAACATAACCTTAAACATATTTCAAACTCAATAAATTGAAACATAAGTCAAAACATTAGAAATGAAATAAATACAAAGTTAACACTCAACACTAATTTACCAATTGCTTTTAAAAGGCATGCGAAAAACATCAAGTTAATCAGAACAGTATAAATCAAAAGAAGCCCTAGTCGAGATTACTGAAAAGGGTGTAGCAAAAGACAAAGACACATACAAAGACTACACATCAGCTAGCCCTATCCTTATAGGAAACTAACTTAAACAACAACAAATGCTAACTGAGTTCCATACCTCAGTAGCCAACCCTATCACAAAACCGGAGACACACAAACTCAAGCATAACCTACAGAGTCCCATACCTTGGTTAGCATGCTCACAATAACTATCACCCTTTGAACAGTCTCATAAAACAGGCACAAAAAGATGCATGAAAACATTCAATCGCATTGCCATTATTAATCTGAACCAAGCTCAATGTCTGCAATAATGTACTTTCTCTGCCAAATCCTAATCTTAAAAATTTCACGACAACAGTTATGAATTAGGATACCAACAAAACTAAATTATAGGATTTATTCTATCTATCTATCTCTATCTCACTCTATCTATATCTCTATCTATCTATATTTTGCTCTATCTATATGTCTATATATCTATCTATACCTCTATGTATCTCTATATATCTATCCCTATCTCTATCTATCTCTCTCTCTCTCTCTCTCTCTCTCTCTCTCTCTATATATATATATGTATGTATATATCTTTCTCTCTCTCTCTAATTACTGAAAAATTACAAAAGTTACTAAGAGTTAAACAGTAAAAGAACCAAATGTAAAAGTTAACTTTAATTTCCAGACCAAGAGAATAAATAACAAACTACGAAAACACAAACGAGACACTAGTACTTGGGCCATTATGCTACACAGCTTCAACTCAAAAAAACTGAAACAAACAAAACAAGGCACCCATAATTAATCAATTACAAGCCCTGCTACATAACATCCCATTCCACATTTACAAAGACGAAAGACAAGAGTAACACTTACAAGACACTGGAAGCCTACTGAATGCACATACAAAAAATCATCATGGGTAAAAATGCCAGAAGAAAGCAAGAATATAAGCCAAAATATAGTCCTTACAACATGGTGGAAGAACAACTACAGTCAAGAAATAAAATTAACTGAAAACGTGAAATTTTAAAAGAAAAGTACAATACAATAATTATGCAACTCACTAAGTACAATACTAATTACTATATGTAAAACTCTTTTCTTAAATTCGCAATTTAACAGGAAAAATAATTATTACTACTCTTGGCAATACTGTATTTTGTTGGTGCTCAGAAACAGTCACTTGATCATGCTAGTGCAGCGCGAGGCTACACCTGTGCCTCTACTTGGTTCACAATAAGTCTATTGCGAAGATACGTCATGTTTACAAACTTCGAAAGTGTCATAAAGTGTTCCAAGAGTTGATTATGCTTGTTTGGTTTCGAATTGACCACCGTAGAATATTAATTATTTTTGTTGATATAACTTTTTCTTGTATTTTTTATAATTTTTGAGTTTTGGCAATTTTAGTATCTTATTAAATTTTTCCTGGTGAAGTGAGTAGCTTCTTGTATTGCAAGCTTCACCAGGCTGTAGGATGTCTGGCGCCGACGTTGTGCGTTGTGGTTGATCGCTTGCTTCATGGAATTTCTTCATGACGTAGGTTATTGATGCATGCTGGTCAGCCGTTGCAGGGGGTTGCTCAGGGTATTGCGCCGCGAAAGTAGTTCCACTGTTGTGCACCTTTTGTCCCCAATTATTATAATTGTGTGAATATTCTTTATTAATTTGATGTAAAAACCATAACTTCAAATTTTGAAATTCTTTGTTTTATGTTTTAAGTGTAATTTTGCTGGTTTTGATAAATTTTGGATTCTGTTGTATCACTCCGCTGAGGTGCACTATTAGTTACCATGTCCGTCAAAGGTTCATCAGTCGTACGGCAGTTGTCAGGCAGTTTGGGCAGGGCGCTGGCCCACGGTGATGAAGTTGTGGTCGGGCGTTTGCCCAGGGGGAGACGTGTGCAGGACGCGAGTGCGCAGCGGAACTGGCCCTGGGAGTGCTGGAGAAGTATTAGGAGATTTTAGTGCCCCTAGAGGCTCCTTTGAAATATAAATTTGAAACTTGTATTAAGGTAGCGGTTATGGGGTTTGTGCCATAACTATGTGAAGACATGGCATAACGAGAATACTAAAATTTCAGGCAACAGACTGGTGTTTCGTATTTATTTTTTCTGTTAAATCAAATTTGGACATGGTAGTGCCGGACATCTGACGGATCATAATTGTTTATTTGTGTTTGGTACCAAACTGCCATTTGTAGAAACAGCACAAAGTGCAAATGTAATAAGTAGTAAGAAAAATAAACCAACAGTTACCATATTACGTGAGTTTTAATCTGTGAAAACACAATGATAGTATACGCCTCCATTTAACTGAAACAAACTGAGCTATCCGGAGCACGCCAGGCTACATAACCTCAACTGCAGTGTGGGTAAACAAAAGAACGTGTCACGCACACTGATGCGAACATTGCACTCGTCACGTCTAGTGGCCGGGGAACAATGCAGACTAGCTACAGTAGCTGCGAAGAATAATACATATTTACTGCTGATAATTCATTATGTCTAAACTGCCTCGTGTGTCGTCAAATTACACTGCGAACCGACAAAGTCGGTTCAATGTATAAATACTTTTTATTAACTATCATTAATTTTTTACATAAAATATAAAAGTTTTCTCCAGAAAAGTTACAAACATTAAACTTATAAAATTAAGGTGCTTAAAAAATTCACATGCTGGAGTAGGGTAGGTTATCTCAGTCATGTGACCACGTTTTGTCGATCACCAGGAACTTTATGAACGGCCTCAATGGTTTTCAGGGTTTTAAGAAGGTGTGGAAAAAAGGAGGAGGGGGGAAATCTACATAACAAACGTTATGCAAAATGCTACGTCCGCAATGCATTATTTACACATCATACATTATTTATATTCAATTATCATATTAGTTTTGTGTGTTCCTTCAATATTTTCCACACAGTGCATTCAGTCTCACTCATTATGGTTTTGGTTAAGTATGTCTACTGCTAACATTTCTTTCGTACCAAATGCAGTTATCCTACTCAAGAGCAGGTAACTGAGGAGTCGACTAAGATGCCACTAAGTGACATTTTGAACATTGGTAAACTTCCCTGAGGTGACATTTCGAACACCCAAAACTTTGAAAGGTGGTAAATAAAATTCCTGTACAAAATATGTGTAATTTATCATAAAATTGTTTGTACAAGTATTTACAGTTGTGGAAAGTAAAGAATGTACATGGTCACAAGCCCAGTCTAGACGGAGTCCGGCGAGGTGTGGCTGGCGTGTCTGGGTCACGAAGTCCTGGCGTAATTATCTCCACCCTGCAACAAGTATCAGACATTACATGACAACCAACCTTTGAGAGTTTAATCCCTTCGGCTAGAAAAACGTATTATTACAATAACATTTGCCGTAATACTATAGGTGGTTCAACATAAAGTGAGCACTTTAGATGACCACCTTGCCTAGAATATTGATTAAAAAATATAATTTATTTTGACCTTAGAAGTTTGCTTTCGAGTACAATACAATCTATACACTAGTACACTTTTGTTGTTACTTATGGTTCCTTGCTCATAACACATACAAAAAAAAAAATTCATTGCGAAGAAAAATGTAACTAGGGCTTCAAAAGTGCTCACTTTAACCTGAACCACCTACATAAACGGCCATATATTATTTCTGAAAGTACGGAGTGAGTCTAGTCTAATTATCTTCAATGCACTGTGCATCACAGCAGAAAACCTCAAGAGTTAGTGGACGATAGCTTCTTCTTTACGTTTGTGGCAAGGAAACGGGGAAGGCAATAGGTAAGTAGAGTACGTCAAACACGTCCGTTAACACCTCATCACCTCTAGGCGCGAATTACTGAACTAGCATGCATTGTTTTCGTACAAACTGTTTTTCAACGGGACTTCAAGCAATCACCTGTTATTTTATTTGTGGAAAGTATGTGGTTAAGTCCAATGCAGGTTTCTATGGTTTGGTTTTCCAATTATGGTTGATATTTTCTCAGCTACAGCAACGTGAAAAAGTCATATTTAGCAATTTTGAGGAGCCTGGAAATAGTGTTTTTTAATTAGCGGACTGCAGTTTTAAAATCATAGCGACACAGTTTGAAGTGTGTCGTCTATTTGTAGATAAACTCATTGGAAACATTTTTAATAGTGCGCCGTGTGCGTATGATAGGTTAATGAATTATTTTTAAGTAGCTATTGATTTTAAATCAAAACAACAATCCCCGGCAAATAAATACAAAAATGCCCACCAATAAAAACACAGAAGAGAACAGTAAGTGGCACATTAACAAACAAGTGGCACATTAACAAACACACATAAACCAGAGGAAGCTAATGTACACAAACAAACATAAAGTGGAAGCAACGCACGATTAAATGAATGCTGGGTTACCATACGCAACGAGCAAAGAAAAATAATTATTTAAATAAATAAATAGGCTCACTCGCCATAGTAAACAATATACACCAGAGGAAAATATATCAAATGAAAACTCTGAAATTTGTGATTGCTCAAAATGATCATTTAATTTTAATAGTGAATTCATTATAGAATTATTATTTTTCTTAAATTCACAATAAAATTATCAAAACAATAAATGCCCATTCTATAGGCTAAATAAATAACGCACGTCCGAATCAATGACGTAATAAATTAACAAAAACAAAATTACACCTAAATTGGATGCATCCGTTAGGTCTTACAAAATTTAAATTTGTTATTAAATTCAAATTAAGTATTAAAAACTTACAAAATATTACATTAAAAAGTAGTAAGTGTGACAGCTGTTAATTTATAGATTAAAATATACAAATTTAGCTGCGGCTTATCTGTTCAAAGTCCCACAGTAGAAGAGTACAGCACGCTGGGATGAATTCATATTTCCCAGTTACAGCTGCGAAACAAAGAAGACGAAAACCCGAAGAAAAGGCCCCAAAATTGGCCAGAATGACTGTAAGTCTGTAGTAGTGACTACAGGTCAGCTTGTAAATAGTCCAAGATGTGAATAGACCGGTATGAGAATTGACCAGGATGTGAAAAGGCCATCACGCGAATACGCCAAGACGAGAATCGGCCAGGTCGAGAACCCTCACCACACAGACATTACCAAAAAATTAAAGAAAATTAAATTTAAATAGAGCATAAAACCTCTCGTAGGAAAATTACTCACCAGACGAGGGCAAAGTGAATCACTTGATGAAATTCAGAAAATAAAAGATTTAAAAAAAAATTTAGCACTACAGGTTTACTACTTTACACATATTGATTAGCTACATTATGTAGAATGATAAATAATGTCAACTTAAGTGCCAAGATCGGCCAAAAAGGCAGGAACGCCAAACACACTCATCTTAATGATATGGTGGTTGACGGCAAAGTGTTAAGAAACGCAACAGAAGAAGCTGCAGAAACATTGAACAAACGAGAATCAAAAATGGTTAGCAACAGTACCAACATCGGCAACATGCGCATTGAAGCACAGTGGCATGTGACAATCACGTGAACAGAATCGCTAACCTGCATCGAAATCACGCGGTACAATACAGAAATAACGCACTGCAATGGTAGCAGCACAGGGCACAAAGACGAAGGTAAGACAGAACAACAGGCAGAGGAATTTAAAACACAACAGCTTACATCCTGCTAACAAAGAAAAAAAGTAACATTGTAGCGCGACTAGGGTCAGCTTGAAAATGTAACATGAAATAATAGCTGTAATTGAAAGTGAACTTTCTGAAATACCACAAATAAATTTTAATTACTCAATAACACTTATTATTGTTAACATATTATTAAACAAGTTAATAACAGTGCAAAAAAATTAATTAGCCAGAATTTAGGAAATATAAATAAAAAAAAATTTCACATGCATATTATTTAAGTCGTGTCGTATTTGATACGGCACAATAGTTACACAAGAAAAATTAGTTTTACAGCACATCACAAACGCCAGATCCACTAACTCTTAAGGGCAATGAATATCTCACATGAAGTACATTCAAATGTTAAATTTAATCAGCTAAGGCTTGGCTAATTTAGAGTACCTATCCATTTAGAGTAATGTGAAATGTTCAGCCTCTTCCCCCTACCATATTTAAATTTGTATACATAAAATTTTTTTTTCTATTTAATTTTAAATATTTACTCAGTATTGGTTCATAAGGTGTTTGTTCTGGATGATAAACAGGATTCAATAGCTTATTAATTAGGGACATGAGTAAACTAAATTCAGTTTTCAAAATTTAAATATAACATAGTCAGGAATTTTAATGTAGAGTATTTTGTGTAGTTTCCAATCTTGTTTAGTTTCAAATTGACCATAGCAGAATTTTAATTAATTTTGTTAATACACATAACTTTTTCTTGTATTTTTCTTATGTTTTGAGTTTTGGCCAATTTTAGTAGTTTATTAAATTTTCCTGGTGAAGTGAGTAACTTTTTGTGTTGCAAGCTTCTCCAGGCTGTAGGGTTTCTGGCACCAATGTTGTGGTCAGATCATCTGCTTCATGGAATTTCTCAGTGACGTAGGTGACTGATGCACACTGGCCAACTTTCACCTTGTTTGCTTTGAGTACTGTGCCGTAGAAATAGTCCCATTTATTTGCAATTTTTGTCCCCAATTAGTAAAATCACATTATAAGGAACATGAAAAAACAAGAAAATTATGTACTTTACACTGAAACTTCTTTAAACTGAACACATTTTACATTACTGTATTTTAGTTCTAGAGGGGTATTTTAATTCATACTTAAAATGTGAAATTCTTTATACTGAAGTTCTTTATAACAAAACTTCACTAACAGTTTTACGTTAAAATTGTGTGTTATTTCATTGTAAAATTCACAAATATACTAGGCATAACCCTTTTTTGTATGATTATAAAGCATATTTGTTAGTTTTCGTTACCTTGAATCTTGTTGTATCACTATGCCGAGGCTTGCTTTTCGCTACCATGTCCGTTGCCTTGGTTATCAGTAGTCGTTGGGCGGCGAGCGCCAGTGTCGGTCGGTCGCAAGAGTGAGCGTGTGTTGCGGTCGGGCATGACGGCTATGAGAAGTGCTGGCGACTGTGAGCCCATAGTTATTTCAGCGAAGCAATCGGGCGCGAGTGTGTTAAAAGTTTATTGAGACTAGAGTTTTGTTATGACTATGTGTGCTAAGATGACATTCAGCAATTGTTTATAAATTTCGCGGAATCAGTACTGCAAGAGCCGGACATGGTAGTAGCATAACCTCAACATAATTACTGTTGTTGAAATATCGGAATTGAAGTTGGGGTCATTTTTTACGCTAGCAATGAGGGCTCACATATGTTGAGCGGTGTACCTATGGAACAGCTTTAACAGAAAATAAACTAGAGTATGAGCGAAACCCTTTTATTTAGTAAGCATACCCAGTGTAATACTCCACGCCTCAACATATTGAAAGATAACCTCAAAGTTTTGACTATAACCTCAAACGCTACAGTAAAGTGTATCTTATAATTACAGGTGCGTAGAATGTTGCCCCTACAATAATTATGTAACATAATTTTTTGTCCATTAAAAATATTATTCAAGCAACTGAATTACAACATAGCAACATTTGATGAAAGGATATGCATACTTACGTTGTCCTAAAATTTTACTTCTAATACCAACAACAATATAGTAACTCAAATTCATGGGCCTCTGTGACCTCTCTTTAACCATTCCACCTTTCAAGTTATTCATTACAAGGGACTGGAAAATTTCCTGAATTCAATGACCTGCAGGCTAGAATCCATTGTACTATGCATACTGAAGCCCCATCTATTCGTTTATTGTCTGCTGTTGCTCTGAGTAGCAGCTAGTGGACAAATAGTCAAGGCTTGAGTATGTATAGTACAATGGATTCTAGCCTGCAGGTCATTGAATTTGCCAAATTTTCCAGTCCCTATTCAAAACTAATTAAATAAAGTCTCCTACTGGCACAACTACCTTCCTAAAATACCCTAACAACAAGCTTTAACTACCTTCCTAAAATACCCTAACAACAAGCTTTAACTACCTTCCTAAAATACCATAACAACAAGCTTTAAGAGATATCACCACGACCGCTAACTACAATTACAATGATTACACCTGCTAGAGCCGAGCTATTTTAATGCTAACACTATTACAGTCAGATGCATGAACACTCACGTGCGAGACCCCGCCTGCAGCTTGCGTTCTTCCTCCTCCTTGCGCGCACGGATCTCCTCCTGTGCAATCTTCATCTGACCCTCCATCTCCTGCATGTGCTCGAGAGCCTGCCGGCGCTTGGCACGGCCTGATCGACCCGTCTCTTTCACAGAGAAGAACATGGGTCCAAGTTCGGCCAGCCAATGTCCGTCTACCGCCGTCACGCACTGCATGTACTCCTGCCGCAGCAAACATCCTCTCTCGTCAACACATTACTGCCTACAAACATACTCAGTCACGTGGCTGAGACTTGTGCCAATATAATGGATTAGAAAGGTTGGCTACATTTCCAAACAACACTTTACAGTAGTCTAAACTTACATGCAATAAAAAACATAATACATCAATTTTTACAGTTACGTGAATACAGCTTTTAGCCTGAAGACAGAAACAACATCCAAATTACAATTTAAATATAAAGAGTGTACAACTGACAAAAAACGGTTTATTTCAAAGAGAACATTCTTGAGAGAAGACGAAGAGAAGCAGAAAATTAATTCTTATTATGTATATAATTAAAGTGCAACATTAAGACATTCCATTAAAGTATTTTTTCAATTTAATGAGCTCAGAAATTTTGCACCATGTCTATTGGAACACATGACTTAGTAGAACCTCTATCCATCATTTTTCAAGGAACCAGTGGGAAATACTGATGCTTTTGGAAAAACAATAAATGTGGACTTTTGCCTATGAACATACAAAATAATGTTCATAACCTCAAATTTGATGTACGGCTATATTTTATAGATTATATAACAATAAAATACTAATTTATAGCAGTTTAAGCATTTATTTTGAGCCTCTCGGTTAACGTCCCGACATGTTTGGTAAGCCAAGCCATACTATTTTGTTAGCAGAGGTATGTCATGTACTTAAAAAAAATATATCAAAGTGACAGAATCAGAAATTTAAATTACTTTACATCAATTAACAAACAGCCACGTACAAATTAAAATAGACTTAACCTAACAATAAGGTTATGTTATTGTGCTCGTGTCATTAAACCGAAGTTTTAATAGCCCTACTTTATTCCATAAGATGTTTTTTTTCTCAAAAATTGGTTATCCAACATGTTTCAATGTAGGTAAAATAGTTCGGCCAAGAAGTATGGGTGAAATTCCAGGTGGAATGTAAACATTTCTTAAGCTTAATAAAATTCACTAACACTGTAACACCACATTTAATTAAAATACAACTTTTCTTTTAAAACACCAAGAAAAATATAAAAGAGGTCTAAGATGTTATTCACATGAAATACATCTGCCGAGCACATATCATGCAGAATATTTAAAATTAATTACTGAATATAATGTGTACATCTCGACACACACAAATGAGATATTAGGCTTTACTGTATGAAAATTGAACAATCTGCTAATCTTTCTTGTGCCTACTCAGGCACTGACGACTAAACAGGGACACGCCTTGTCCAGTCAAACGGGCAAAGTCCATGGAATACAAATACGCACAACACATAATGAACGACATAAAATGAGGGGTGAATCTACCTTACGAACACACAAAACATGAATTAGCAACGTCAAATGTATTACTGATCACAACATACAGAACATACACACTTGCTCAAAAAATACATAAGATAACGCAATTAAAAGATACGAATAGGGACCTACAGTAAGGATACATTTACATTAACATAAAAGACATACAGTAATTACCAAAAAACCTGACTCTGATCCACTCGCCACATCGACGCTCAGCCGGCAAGTAATTAATTGAAGAAAGAGAGGAAGGTAAGGCAAAAAAAGAAAGTTAAAAGAAAATGAAACTAATATCAAGGAAACCAAACTAGGGTAAACAAATGATTTACCGAACCGTAGAAACATCGGAACGTACAACCCTATTCAAAGAAAGTTAACTTACTAATCAGACGTATGCCGACGGAGCATCGAGGAAGCGAGCAGAAGGCAACCTTCCTCAGTGGGCGCAGGAGACAGAGTGCCGGAGTACACGACAGCAGAAGGCCAGGTAGAGGAGGGGAAGTAGGGGAGGGAGAGAGACTAACTAGAGGAGGGAGGCGACGAAGATAGGTGACAGGACCCGAACATTCACGAAGATCGGCGAGGCGGCGCGGGCGCATTAAACGGGGCACTTCCCAAACATAGGGGAACAGACGGTAAAGTCCAAGTTCCACTGGGCGCTATAGTCATTCATAAGGCATAGTACAATAAACTGAGGCTGAGTTGAAAGTTCATACACAAGAAATCTTTGGGGGTTCTAGCAAGGCCGTGCTGTCCCAGCAAAGTCTTAAGTCATGGTAGATGCATCAATATACTAAAAATATGCTGACCTTAACTGCTATTTATAAATCACAGAGTAAACATTAATGTTTAGCGTGGCTAGGCAACACATACTGCAGTAATATTTACTGTGTAACATTCCAATACTACTGATTTACTGGCGGAGAAAAAAATTAGCTGTGGGAAAGATGAAAGTTACAAAACAATTCATACGGGCTTCTTAAACATTGTTTTAATAGGAAAATTTTCGGGACCAACAAAAATAAACTGTAGATACAGAAAAACAATGGAAACTAAAATGATGCAATAAGTTTTTACTGTAGAAATTTTTAAAAAGTTTTCACTACAGGCATAAATTTGTCAGTTCCTTAAGAAATATTTTCAACAGTGTTCCACATGATTAAATGCAAATGTTTTAATTTTACTTCTACTGTACATAGCTATAAAGATAAAGTTAATTAGTACATCCATTTAAGAAAACATGAACTGTATGTCATTTTGTACTTAGCAAGTTGGTGTCTTTCCATTATTGTTTCTCATGAAGTTACCAGTTCTGACTGTGATGGCTTTACATTGGAAGTAGAAGGAATCCAGAATAACATGGGCCTATATGCTAGCTGTAAACTGGCAGAGGTGAAGCAGTGACACGTATTTGGTACCATTGCCATAAGTGGACTTCTGATACACAGTTGTAGTGAAGCAATGTCTGTGTTAAGACTGTTAGTCTGTAACTATCTGATTTAAAGTTGGGCAAAAGAATACAAAGAAATCCTGTAATTATCTCATGGCAAGTAAGGATGATAAACTTGCCAACACAAATTCTTCACAAATTATGTACATAGTAAGTTCCCAAAAGTAACATGTTTGCCTTTCATTTGTTGAATCATTGCTCAAGTTCTCATTACATCCTTACCTTAAATTTTACATGGTGTGTACCTAGCACTCAGTTATACTTAATCCATCTCCTACCTGGCCAAATTATCTACTGGCAAGGTCTACAACGACCAAGTTGCCAAATTAAAGGCATGCTGATTCATGGAAAGAAGATATTTGACCAGAGCTTAACAGCAGTTCTTGAGTACGGATATAATGAGGTAAGTATGGAGCATTGGCAAAATGAAAGGGCAGGGAAAACAGGAGTGCCCAGAGAAAATTTGCCGGTATAAGGCAACATCAGACATTTTTTTCACGTGCGAAAAGTCGGGCGCAATCTCATTGCGAAATGAACCAGGTTTGCCATCGTTCAACCACTACACACACTACCATGGGCCACATGGAGTCATGAAGTGAGGATCTTCCTCCTACTCCTCAACCTGAACTATAAAAATGTAATCTAAACCTGTTGAAATATAAATTACATAATAATAATAATAATAATAATAATAATAATAATAATAATAATAATGTGCACAAGTATGACAAACGTGGCTTGTTTTGTCCACCGCTGCGCTAGGAGCTCTGGGTTTGCAAATGCGTATTCCTAGAAGGTCTTTAGGGTAGAGAGCATGAGAGGTTGGTGTGGTCCTTCAAGCGTAGTTTGTAGTAGAGCTACCCTCAATCCAGCAAGTGACAACTGGATGAGCCAACAAGGAAAAACTCTATAACTCGCTAGCGCAGGGAATCATCTTTATATAAATAGAGGGTAAGGCAAATATCACTCGCCTTATTGGATATTAGGAGGTTGGTACACAAGGTGATCTCATGAAAGGAAAACGGCAAAGTAATTCAGTTTCATAGGGGGTTTATATTCATGAACACAAGTTACAGTACTTGTCACAGCATAATGAATATACAATACTTTCTTCAGTACAATATCTACAATCAGGGTTTGAGTCAATCCCAATCTGATGACATACATTATTACACTGGGGTCTCAATACGAGATAGACAACATGGGTACGAACTAATGATATGACACATTGACAGTAAGAACATAAATTACCACAGGGCATACTCTGATTAATACAATTTACATGGCACTCCGGGCCGTTAAAATACTAGACAAGAATTAAAGCCTGCTCACAGCCAAGAATATGTGGCGATCATCTCTTTGATCCCGAGAGGTTACAATACTTAAAAGTCTCTGACATTATGGCGCTGCAGCCACCGACGATACTTGACTAACAACAAATACTGGCTTACTGGTAATCATACAGCGATTTCTCTGATCCCGGGGAAAGTTTACTACATTCCATAACTTTCAATAGACTTTACATGATATAGATAGGTCATTCGGAATAAAGTGAGCACTAAAGATTTAACCTTTGAAAAAAATCACTAGCCGTTACTGCATATACGCCACCACTAACAAGAGTTACTTTACTGCTTGTATGGTTGGTAGCAATTCATTGCATATAGTTCCGTGTATTTTCCTATTTGAATACACCAATCCCTCGCCTAACGCAACTAATTTGTTCCACAAAATGTGCGCGTAAATTGAAGAATTTTTTTAATATGATCAATGCGAAATTTTTTTTTGCGCTCCAAATTGCGTATATACTACTTTTTTTCACAAATTACATCATCAAAACACCATGAAATAAACCAGGTTAAAGAATTTCATAAGTTTATAACTTACCAAAATTATGTTAAATGTGATGGCTTGTCTTGAAAACGTAAACATCCTGAAAAGGTCAGCTGTTCCGCAGCGAGCGCGAGGTAGTTGACCTTCAAACCACGTGACTATTCCCACGCTCGCCGTTTATTGCCGCGACACGTCGCCGCAAGACGTATCATTATAATTTACCCGAACACTCATAAAAAAAAATCTATCAATACACACCTCTGGAAATTTGTTTAGTTGTTTTTTTACTCGTAAAAAATTATTGAAATTACAAACAGAAACTACGTCTATAATATGAAACATTTAGGCCTACTTTAACATACTAACACACAACTTTAATTTTAAAAAAAAACACATTCATTAGCTTTTGCGGTAAAAATTAATAGCTTTTGTGTTATAAAATTAACACATTGTTACAGTTTTTAATGGCCTAAACACTTCCCTGATCACTGCCAGTAGACTCATTGTTTGATGCTTTAAAAAATGTGTACAGCTTCATTTGTTTTGGTTTCTTTTGCTCTAACAAATTTTTATCAACTTCACACTCCCGCTTCATCCCTTGAATAACAGCATTTCTTCTTTCTTCATTCGGATCATTTTCATGCAGAACTGAAAATGCTTCATTTATCAAACTAAAGAATTTTGAAATTTCGTTCTTTTCAAACTCTTTTCTGGGTGCAATTACGTCTTCTTCCTCTTGTTGTGGTGTAGAACACAGCTCCTCGTCGTTTTCAACAATTTCTTCTGCTGTTAACTCAACAGAATATGATTCCAACAGATCCTGAATATCATTCGAATCGAGCTCATTAAAACCCAGATCATGCCCCATGGCTACAATATCAACTGTAACATCTTCCAGATGATCATCGACAGGCTCAAATCCCTTGAATTCTTGGGTAAAGAAGGGGCAAATTTTCTTCCATACTCCACGAAGACTTGACTGCGTAATTTCTTCCCAACACGCAGCAATGTTGTCGATTGCATGCTTAATATTGTACAATTTCCAGAATTCTTTGATAGTCGGCTTTTCATCCCCGTCAGTTGCCGAGATAAGTTGACGAAATGTCCGTCGGAGATAGTAGGCTTTCAAAGTGGAAATAATACCCTGATCCATGGGTTGCAACAACGACTTTGTGTTCTTCGGTAAAAAGATAACCTTGATATTTTCAAACATGTGGTCTAATTCCGTCGGATGGCCAGGTGCATCATCCAATATTAATAATGCTTTATTGTCGAGATTGTGTCTCTTGTTGTATGCAGTTACTGCGGGTACAAAATGGTTCCGAAACCAGTCGCTGAAAATAGCCATTGTGATCCAGCCTTTCCGATTAGCTTTCCAAATTACTGGTAAATGGTTCTTGGAAAATCCTTTCAGTGCCCGCGGATTTTCGGAATGATAAACTAAAAGTGGCTTCAATTTATGGTCGCCAGATGCATTGCTACCTAGCAAAAGTGTAAAACGATCTTTTGAAATTTTAAAGCCTGGTACTGATTTCTCTTCTATGGAAATATACGTCCTATCTGGCATTTTCTTCCAATAGAGGCCGGTTTCGTCTGCATTGTACACTTGTTGCGGACTGTACTCTCCTTCTACAATGACATCTTCAATTACGGCTGGGAAGTTTGTAGCTGCGTTTTTATCTGCACTTGCTGCCTCCCCTTTCTTCTTTATAGAATGCAGATTGTATCTGTCGACAAACTTTTCAAACCACCCGTTACTTGCAGTAAAATTTTTATCACTGTCTGGATACTTGCTTTTCAATTTATCAAAAATTAGAAATGCTTTTTCGCGTATCACTGCTTGCTTGACACCTGTTCTGTCTCGCCCGTGATTTTTTTCGTTGCACCATTCATTTAACAATCTTTCCATATGAATCATGTGCTCACTTCTGTACCTATACTGAACGCCGAAAATGTTGCCGCTAGAGCCAACTGCATCCAATGTGCACAAACTTTCAATACTATTCCTGCATTTTATGATTGTTCGCACAGTCGATTCACTTAAACCTAATGCGCGACCAATATAAGTAAGTTCTTCATGAGCGTCTGCCCGCCGTAACATTTCAAGCTTAGTCTCGAGAGAGATTGTTTTGCGCTTCTTCACTGGATCACCGGAACAAGCCGACGTAGTACTACGCTTGGAAGCCATGATGATACTGAACCACAGGATGAGGTGGGTGGCCGGCCGCGCACAGCTGTTAGTTTTCAACCACGCCGTATGACGTCATGCCAGGATGGAACGCGCACTCAGGGGTGTACAAAAAGACGCATCTTCTTACAAACTGCGCGCAACAAAGGTCGCTGAACTATTTCGCGTTAATTGAAATTAAACTCGTGTTAATAGAAAATCAAAATCTGACAGTAAAATTTTGGTCGCGGTAATTAATTAAATTCGTGTAGCTTGAGGTCGTGCTAAATGAGGGATAGGCGTACAACATTAGTGACAGAACATATGATGAAATCGACCTCTCTGTATTTAATATACTTCAAAATATTTACTTATGATCTTATTGACATTCATACTCACAGTATAATTAGACTCAATTGGCGCGAGAATAATGTGACACTATAGCCAACCTCGAGTCATCTTGGTCGTTACAGCTTGCTCCGCGCTTCAGACAGTTCAAAACTCCACCGACAGGTGGCATCAGAGTTAGGTTCTCGCCGCCAAGTTGCATCATTTGCGTGTGTTTGTCCGTTGTGCGTATATACACATTCAAAAGTATTGGCAATTACTTTGAGTATCATTGCCGAAATGATGTGAAACCATTGGTAATCTGTAAATTATGTTTTACGTTTGCCAGCCTAGAAACAACATACTTTTTATTTCACATGTTAAGAAAATATGTTATTTATTGTTTCTGAAGTACGTCGTCATTGTTCGTGACAGTAGAACTGAACGAAACTTGAATTATTGAATAGCGTGTGTCATGTCTGTTTTAGTGGCGGTTTTGCGTTACAAATTCAAATAAAATATGTATGCCCTCATTTACGAGATTCGTAATGGCAATAGTGTGTGTTGTTCAGATTAGTCAATGGAAAGAAACCAGACATTAACTCGCAGGTACATATTTATAACTAAGATTACTTTTTTTATATCTTATATTCAGCCCCCGTGCATTTAATGAGTACATATTGAAGCTAAAATTTATCGGAGCAGTTTAATGTAGTTGTAAACATTGCACGACCCTACGTAAATAAAAGCACGTGGCATTATTTGTGTTTACACTTGGCGGAAAGTTATAAACTGGCAGGAAATAGAAATTAACCAGGTGTTTTTGAGTGTTCACTTTATTCCCGAATCACCTATAACACTTTATAACTGGCAATGTGCATGAAGACAAAGTAATAGACATTGTGGCTTGAAGAACTCATAAATTAGGTTGCCATGCTAAGAAGGGTAAGTCTCAACTCAAACATGAATGCGCAGGTTAGGCTAACTCACCAAGTCGTCCTGGCTAGAATGAGGGTCTGAGGTAAAGTTGGGATCGGGTTTAAGCTCCTTTTTAGGAAGCAACCCAAGATAAGTAGGTAATTAGGTGCGCGGGCTTGGGCTCCCTTCTCAGGAAGCAACCCAAGGTTTAGGTATGAGGGTGAGCTTAGGCTCCCTTTTCAGAAAGCAACCTTAGGGATAGAGGATGTCGGGCTTGGGCTCCCTTTTCAGGAAGCAACCCTTTTGAGGTAAGGAGGGGGAGTGCCGGGCTGGCCCGGCCCGAAGGCCGAGCCCCTGACGACTGACTAGTTGGGCGCAGCGCCCGCCTTATATACCCCTGAGGGGGGCTGAAAGTACCGTTATCAAAATGGCCGCTGGGCCACTCGAGGCTGTCTGCAACTACAGGCGTGCCACACTCGCACAAAAGAAATACTCTCTCGTGGCACAAAATTACTCTTACACAAATAAACTTCCCGACTTGATTTATAAATGCCGGTATTGCCGTTTAACACTATAATTAACACACAAGAACTTTAAAATAATCATAAAACACATTTTAAGCAATAACAAACAAGTACAATTTATATTTATGAGCGTATTTCTCGCTGTGAAGTGTTCAGCCACTTCCCTATCTTGGTTAAATCTTTAAATGGTGTTTTTATTTTTTTATTTAGATTTATATTATGTAAATCTTTCTTAACAGGCTATATGCCATTTTCAGGGTGAGTTTGTCAGGTGTCCGGTGTGATGCAACAGAATTCAATAACCTAGTAATTGGGGACATGTTAATTTAAATTCACCTTTTCAAAATTCAATATAAATATAGTCAAGGAATTGTAAAGTAGAGTCATTTGATTATTA
>PNEQ01069449.1:5197-33860 GCA_003012365.1 Medauroidea extradentata | reverse complement strand
ATTTTTGTTTAGGATTGATGCTTACTCAAATACCTAAAAAGTGATTTCAGGAATTTTCGAAATTCGCCACCTAAGGACGTGAAAAGGGGTGAAAAGTGGTGAAAAGCGTTTTCAATTAATCGTCGATATATCTTGAACCCAGCGGGCTAATGTTGTGTTTTTTACGTCCACGAGATACCAATAAAGTATTCTAAAACGTTATTCAAGGGTTTTTCGAAATTTATTCTCTTAAGTGTTGAAAAGACCTTGAACGTGTTTTAGATAAATCCTCGATATCCATCGAACCCGTCGAGATATACAATAAATTTTTGCTTCAGAATGATGATTAACAGAAATTATCGCAAAACGGTTTTCAGATTTTTCGAAATTCGATTTCTCAATACTGTGCAGGGGTGATATGTTTTTTTTTTTTTTTTTTCAAGTGAATGATCGATTTTGATTCGACTGAACGGGCTAATGTGTGATTTATACTTCAGTTGGATACTTATACAAATGTCTAAGATGTAAATTTGAAATATTTCGAAATTCGAAATTCGACACCCAAAATTGTGAAAAAGCACAAAATTTGTTTTCCATCAACCCACGATACCTATCTAACCAGTAGCGATATTGAGGTGTTGTTCGCGTCAGAGTGATGCTTATGTAAATTTATTTTTAAATATGTATAATTTATTTTCTTTATAAGAAACGTGATTATTAAGAATAAAAATAAGTTGGTCAATATTCAAGGCGGACGATCATAAAAGCAGGAACGAGCAGCGAGAAATAACTTATACAGGTGTTTCACTCTACAGTAACCTATCGAGACGTGGTGTTGTACAACCTCTATGAGCTCAGGACACAGATATTTTATTTTTTTTAAATAAATGTAATTTTATTTTCATAAATTATTTCGACGTTACGTGACGCAGTTGTTTGTGACTCAGGTCTAAAATCCGGGAGTTTCTGGGCTCGAATTCCGTTAAAAGCTGCGTGAGAATGTTCAATTATGACACACAAAAACTACAAGGCAGATCGAATTAGTGCAATTTACATGTAGTCTTTAAAATGGGTAAAATTGCAGTTCGCTTTCCACTTAGGTTCCTTTACAATATCAGCTGACATATCGTCGGTATACTGCCAAAAGTGATTAAGTCATAAATGCTATTTCGTTTAAAAACAGTATTAAAGTGTAGATATTAACAAAAATCTGGTACGTTACTATACTGTGACACAACAGTACGAAACGACGACTTTAAACTCGGGAAATTGTTCGTGAACAACATATACATATTCCTAGCATTTTTATAATTTTATCTCATTTCGACTTGGTCTCTTTTGACAATAAAACGACGATATATCATCTCACTAATCTCAGGTTTGGGGCACCAAATACGTTTCCGCGAAACCTTTACCCTCTGAAACTTTGTAATGTCAATAAAGTTAAAGCGAATATTTTGAAAATATATAATTGAGGGCACCGTCACCAATGGTTGTCCACAAGGTAAACATATGTTTCTCATTCGGTTATCCTCTTACCTTAGGTGTCTGTATCTACCCCACAACGTCAAATAGGCAGGACTATAAATAAGGCCCAGGTGAAGTCACTGTTAGTGGCAGGGACAAACTTAAGACTGCTTTTCGCGTGGACAGCTATAGCTACTTATTCTGCTGCAGAATTAGTTTAAATAGCCGCTTGGACATTCTAACACTTGATGACTGAAGTACCAATATTGTGTACAAAGAGGTTTTTAAATTAAAGTAAATATTATCAGTTACGAATAATACTCGCGAGCAAAGCCGCGGGGGACTGCTAGTACACACACACACACACACACACACATATATATATATATATATATATATATATTTATATATATATATATATCGTAGTTATATATATACTACGGAATTCAAAATATTCAATATTGTATTGTGTGGCTTAATGTAACAATAACCAAAGCCAACAAAATTAAATGATGTTGTGGTAAGGTCATATTGCTCTGAAGTAAATATGATTGAATGAATTTTGTATATTCATTTTCTGCAATGTTGGTTAGCTGGTAAATAATATCTCTTCACTGAAAATCGACGCATAGGTTGTTCTTCAACAAACGTTTAAAATATAGAATTTCTCAGACACTTATAACCCATTAGTGTAAAGAAAATTACATTTAGTGGATATTGCAACAATAAATTTAACTTTTTCCAATATTTATATACTTCTATATTCTTAAATGTTCTGATACAATGACAAATGGAATAATTTTCCCTTCTTTGTTCCTGTGGCAGGGCGATAAAACATTTACTTTAACTAAATTTTACAGGAGAAGACATGTTTCGTAGCTTATTAAAAACTGAAATGAACATTAATGAAGTTTATAAGGGCTCGTTTTATGTGCATTATTTAAACTAAAATTTTGAATTGTTGATTATCTTTACCAATAAAATTTTCTGAAATAAAATTGTCATTAACCATTTAGGTACCAAAACACAGAATTGTATTGTAACAACAGGCATATGCATAGGTCGTTCGGGATAAAGTGAGCACTAAAAATTTAACCTTCGAAAAATATCACTAGCCGTCTCTGCATATAAGTCAACATAAACTATAGTTGCCTGATAAAGGAAGAAGCGACGTCTTCGTATCTCTTGCGGGAGATGACATGACTGCTTCCTGACAATTTTCTGGAATTGCATACAGAGAAATGACGTCGCTGATAGGGTCCTCGATTTATTCGATGGTTGCCGTACAGGTTCACGTTTCAACCGCTATCAGCCAAAATGATACCGAGGTCCAGTAGTCTTTGTTTCAAAGAAATAATTCAAGGCTGGTACAGTACTACATTCCCATGTGTAATATGCGGTGCGCAGAGAAAATCAGCAATCTTTAGAACCAAGTTAGTGACAAAGATGATTGAGGTTAACATTGTTTCAAATCAACATTTGGTCAGTTAACATTAAAGAGTTCTACTAACTACGTGCTGTCGTGCCATCCTATTCAACCATTTGCTATGCTATGTTTGAATTCCCAGTATAAACTATATATTTACAGCCCAAACAATTGAGTTAGTTTCTTCTTGATAAGACGTGTGCGTGTGTGTGAGGAAGAAAGAGTATGCCATTACAAACAATTACCTTACCTTGAGTTTCTGATATTATGACAATTTCACTAAGCTAATTTAATAATCTCACTGCAAATGTTCTAAATGACATCCTCCACATTCTCTCACATATGGACCCCCCGTATCATGCACTTTTGCACCATGTAAAATACTCGCACAACCGCCATAGAGGATAGAAATGAGAGCATCAGCATTCTTGTATCCATAACATCATTCAGTTATCTAACAACATTAATTTCACCACAAGTTACCTTGCAACACATTGAAGAAACTTTCAAGCTCTCATTAATAACTCAAAAACGATTCCCGGATCTATGTTTACATTGTTTTTTTCTTCTTGTTTTGGTGTAACCCTCCCTCCAAAATTTTAAAAGTATTTCTGAAATACTTGCATTTATATATATATATATATATATATATATATATATATATATATATATATATATGTGTGTGTGTGTGTGTGTGTATATATACACACATATATGTACAAACATATACATATATGCTGTCCAGAAACATGCGTATAATATGTACACCAAGTTAATCATGGGATTAACTGGAGACGAAAATGTAACAGGTGAAATGTACGACGACGTTTTACGAACACAATGTTGCAACTCAGCATGGAGAAAGTTCCATATTTCGCTCCACGTCCCGGTATTATGTTATGTATGTTACGTCCAGTAAATGTAGAATCATGTTTCGACTGTTCGGAATTGTATCCTGCACCCATAACATACAGGTCAGAACAGTATAAGTAAGATATATGTGGTGCTATGTTACCACAATGTGCATGAACAGTAAAGTGTTACTAAACAACATTTTGCCAATACAAATTTTGTCTCCAGTATATCACAGTATCACCTATATGTGAATGACATTTTGATTACATCGTCTATATTAGAAGATAACGTGAAACACTTGAATATTCTATAACGAAATAAGCGGCACAGGCATGACTATTAACCTGAATGAGTTAAATTTTGTTGGAAAGAAGTACCATTTTTAAGTCAGATTTTAACTCCAGATAGTGTAAGGTCGACGACGGAGTAACTACAAGCCATTCGTGAATTTCCGAGATACAATAGCACGAGGCAATTAAGAGCACATTTTGGGAGTGGCAGGATTATAATAATTTGGCGAAACTGTCAATTCCTTCGTTTCGTTAGTAATAAAGGCTTTATTTGGAACTGGGATCCTGAATAAGAGGAGCGGGCTCATGAAAACCAAAATGTATTATTCCTAAAATATATAGTATATTAACCGTCCTATAATATGGGCTGAGTACCTACAATATGGGCTGAGTACCTACAATATGGGCTGAGTACCTACAATATGGGCTGAGTACCTACAATATGGGCTGAGTACCTACAATATGGGCTGAGTACCTACAATATGGGCTGAGTACCTGCAATGCACTGATGCCTCAGAATGTGGCAGTTGAACCAAGTAGAGGACGATATATGGCTGTGGCTTTGGCAAGTAAAAATTTTAATTAGAGTGGCGAAAGTTATGCAATCCCTGAAAATGAGGGATTTGCTATCATGCGGGCTCTTAATAAATACAGATATTTATTGTTGGGGGTGAAATGATAAAGCTATGAGCGGAACAATAAGACTCAACCCATTTTAAACCAGGGAAGATATTACGAGGAACATTTACTCACTGGTTGCGGTTGGTGCTAAACTATGATAATGAGATTCAGTATGTAAAGGGAAAAGATAACTTTGGAATTTATGTTAGCTAATCAGAAGATACAATAGCTTCTTGAACATCCAGATGTCAGAGACATACCTAAGAATTTGAAAATGAAACACGAGCTTGATAATAGAAGCCGCAAGATTTAATCTTTTACATTGTGTTAATGAATAATCTATATTGTTCCGACACTCTACAAAAATTTTTGTATTTGAAGAACACTGGAAGGCTGATATACAATAAAGCTTACTTATTGAATTAATACTTACAATGCACATATTCTTTAGTCACATTTGAATGAACAATCTATACAAAGTGTTAATTTGGCAATTTTATTGGCCTAAGATGCAGAGAACTGTTACAAGTTAATAGCTGTGCGATTTGTGGCAGAAAGCCAAGTATGTCAAAGAGAATTTTAAGGGTGTACGCAGCCTTAAATACTTGGCAGTGTTTTAGACTTGGTATGTGTCAATCTGTTTGGTCTCTACTGCAGTCTAAGATCAGCGTTAGATTCGTATTTGCAGTGCTGGACATATACTCTAAGTTTACGATACTATAACCGATAGTTAATGCGAATGTGTCAACGTTTGTATTGAAATTGAAAAGTTTCGTGAAAGAAGTAGGGAAACTCGTTTACGTAATATCTGAACACGAGCTGTAGTTCACGGGACAAGGACAGGAAGCTGTGGAAACCCTCGTTATCAAGCCAGCAACAATATGACTGGATTTATTTGCTTGGACAAAGATCACAACAACAATATGTCAAGCATCCGTAGTTCAAAGTGGGGGAATGTTGTTTAAAATCACTTGGTACAGTACTAAGAATGCATTGTCAAAATCAGCAAAAAAATTGTAGGGAGAAACTCCGTTTCAAAGAGATGGTAATAAACCATACTTTGCATATCTCGACTAACTTCACACTTTATGAGGTGTTGCCCAGTGTGCAGTCCAATTTTTTCGATCACATAACCATACCCGTATTTGACGGAAAAAAAAAAAAAAAAACAGTGGTGGGCAACCCTTAAAGATAAAATCATGGTATTTGTGAGTAGCCGACTAATTTTTACAGCCATGAGATACATGAAGAAATCGAAAAACTATATATTCAATTTTGGAGACCTACTGCTTTTTATGAGTTAGATATTTGTAATGCGATGCATTTTACTATGGTGTACGAATGACTTGGTTTTCACTGAGCCAGAGTTTTCAGAAGAGAATATTTGCTTCGACGAAGTTTCCAGATTATTTTGTCACTTAGCCCATGTATTTTATCGCACATCACGATTTGCTTGTATATAAATAATGTCTTCATTTACTGTTGAATTGAGTAAAGTGAATCTTTGCTGGTATTTTAGCATGTTTGGCGTTGCAACTTACAGCAAAGTAAATGAGCGGCATCACACGATCGAATTCTTCAAGCATAGATATTGATTTCGGTATAAAACTAGTCATCACATTTTGCATTAATTTATTAATTTGTCAGTTATCGTCTATAATGATTATTTATGGCTATCACTGAACTTGATATGGGTTGGTACAATCTTATGTTCTAGTCGATGTTTGGTACTATTCAGTAGTAATTTTAAGACAGGGTTATTAAATTATATTTACGTTACAAGGAATAACACAATCTGGTCTGCATGTTACAGATTTTATTGCGTAGGAAAAATTTCAAGAATTCTTATCTCTCATTCTACGTATATTCACCGCTAGATAGGAATGCTCTGTTAGGTGGAAATTAACGTTACGAACGTCAGTTTTTTTAACTGAGAATGTGTACAGCGTCTGTAATAAAAGTGAGCATCGGTCAAAGACACGAATGACTGGAGAGTTAAGCAATAATTGTTGCGCACAATAACCTAAACTAAACACATTGTTAAGAAAAAAAGTGCAACGTAGGAGGTAATTAAACTCATTGAATAGAGCATAAAGTTAATGTTCACAAGTTTAAAATGTTAACCAGTGTATTATGTGTGGTGGCAGTGACCGCATACATAGACAAACAGAAACAGTGAAACACCTGTTTTAGAAGTGTTTCTGCAGGTGCTGCAGATAAACATACTACCTTAACACCGTACTGCAATGAACATTACTGATAAATAATGAAAGTCTGACAATGCCTATTTAAGAAGTTAGTCAAACGCTTATCACAATCTTGCCGGGATGGAGTAAAGCAATAATAATTTAAAGAACACTTAAATAAAGTTCTTTTGAAAAGTTAAATAAAGTTTTAAATTCTGAACAAATGTTAAGGAACCTGAAAAAAAAAACGTTTAAGGTACTGTAAATTTAAATGTAAGTGTAATTATCATTCCCTTGTTAACTTTATAATATGTTTTATAATAATACTTTATGCATGAAGTTTTATGTTTAAGAGTGCGTGGTATATAATGCAGCGTCAAAAGCATCAGTTTATAATTGTAGGTTACTTGAAGCCAATTTGCAAAATCAAAAACAGCAATACATGAAAATATTTTTCTCGTAAAACGTATGTCTGAAGAACAATATCTGACATCGAAATCTCGTACATTTAATTGCGGCGCAATACGAATCATTCCGGGGTAAATGTTTGCTAATAAAGTAGGTAAATGTAACTATCAAGGGTAGTTGTTATGAAGTTTTTCTATATTGACTTTCAAAACGTGTAGGTCTCAATTGTAGAACTCAGCGCTTATTTATCTACCACGCCCTCTTAAGGAATTAATGTTGTGTTATTTTTTTTCAGTTCTAGTTGTAATTATGTATGTTCAGTGCTATGTCAGTGTTGGTATATCGTTCAACTTAAAAGGTAATTGGTTAAATTATATTTAAAATTTTATTTTAATTGGACAATTCAAAATTTAAATTCAGCTTAAGTTGGAGTATTTGTAACATTTATGTTTCCAAGCAATTAATGTTCCAGTTTTGTATGCATCACGCACTGCAAATGTCTTTAAAAATGTTATTTTCTTGGATTTGATACTAAATGCAATTCAACTATTGAAAAGTAGTTGAGTGAGTTGTTTTAATTTTCTGTTGAAAGTTCATTTTTAGTTTTGTTGACCAGTTAATCAAATAGACATGTTTTGACAAGGCACAAAGCAATGGTATGAAGGTAACTATATTTAAAATATGATGCCACGTGACTTAATGACGTGGGTTAAACTGCTAGTTTGGAAACGGTGTATTTTTTTCACAAGCTCCTAGCAGTAAACAGATTTCGTTTAAGAATAGCAATCCAAAGGGAAATTTAATAACGAGAGATAATCGAAAGTAAATAGTGTTTGAAGACTCCATGGAGGGAGGATCTGTGACTACTGAGATTCCGACGTTGATCGTCGAGACTTTCGCCGATGAGGATTTAGGTGCAACTAGCCTCAAAAGAGGGTAGCCTAACCAGTAGCAAAGGCTATTTAAGAAACTACGACAAATGTATTCTAAAAGTATACCATCGTGAGAAAACATTTGTTTTACTCTCTGTGGATACAAAACGTTAATGGTGCATGCTCACTGGCGCGAAACACAGGGAAGCTGGGATAATATCTACGCAGTGACATGCGCGAGATTGGAAAACATGTTACATTTTGCTCGGCAGTGGCTCTTGGCTCCCAGTCGCCCGCGCATGCGCACCAGCCGCCACTCCCTAGAGCTGCGCAGTGGCTTGATCCAGACCCCTTCCACTTCCGCACCATACCCCTCATTTGGTGGTCTACAAAGCGCGGCTGTGTATCAGTGTGTAAGGCAACAGTCCTTGTACTAGCCTTGTACAACATTTGGCTAAGGCGGACACAGGTTAATTAGAAAATTACTCAATATACGTGCGTGATGTCTGCGTAGTAATAGCATCCAAAGAATATTACACACGTTAGTACCCGTTTCAGGTTCTCTCTTTTTTCTAAAGTTTTTTTGTCGAAAATAGCGTAGGGCGTACATGGTGTTTTCGCGGTCCTATTCAGAGGGCTATACATCAGATGCCATCTTCCGCGTTTGATGCGCGGAGACAGTGGAGCGATATGGTTCAGCTTTCCACACTCGACGGGTACAGCATCGCTTCTATTCACGGCGCGCCAAACTATCGTGCAGTGTTTAACTACTATTCTGTTTCCTATGGGACCCAAGCGGAGACCATATAATTTTACATGTGGAAAGTTTGTAGTTAAGACAAACGCATGCTTCCAATGCTGTGATTTACTAATCCAGTTGGTATTTTTCCGATTACAGCTATCCAAAAAATCCTTTTTAGCAATTTCGATAGGCCCCAATAACATGTTTATATTAAGCATGTTGCATTTTGAAATGATAGAAACCTAGTTTTAACAGTGTTTTCTTTTCGTATTCGTAGGAAAACATGTTGTGAATAAGTTAAGTTGTTTCGCGTATACAATAATAGGCGCGGCATCAGGTGCATAACCCGCTTCAGGTGTGAAAATATCGGAGCCGAATCTGTAGAAGTTATAGGTGTGCACAGTACTTCTTTATCTTTATATTACGTCATTACATTATAGGGTCACCACTGAATGCACCACAGAGGCGAGTTGTCGGTGAAAAGACTGTGATGTACGTGCGGGCTGACTAGTCCTTACCCCCCCCCCCACACTTACACGCCTCTAACGCGCAAACTACGTCTGTACAGGCAGCCATGTGAAGCATATATCACTTATGCACGTTAAACAGTTTTCGAAGAAATTTTATTTACATCTATAACTAGTCCAAATCATATATATATACACATATATACACACACACATACACACACACATATATATATATATATATATAAACATTTAGGTTTGAGAAAGAAAAACATATTTTCAACACTTTTATACGACGGCCTTGCTATATCTGTTCCCTACTGAGATTTTAAAATTAACACTGGCAATAAAAAGTGTCAACAGAAGCTTGTGGCCTTATGTTTGTAATTGTACTAATTATGATTGAACTATCTGGGAGCTGTGTTTGACGCGTGCGTAGTTCTTGTCCATACAGAACATAGTTGGATCTAGTGCTAATCCTACACCACACCACATAGTTGTACACACGTTCTTAAGGGCGCTGTCTACCTGCGCGTTGGACTCACTAGTGACGGAGATGTAAGGACGATCTTTAAGCAAGTAGCTAATGTCGCATCGCGTCAATGAGTCAAGTTCTCAACTCACGTGCAAGGTTCCCGCCGAACCGTTTTTTTCTATGGGACATTAATGGTCCGGCCTACCACGCGCTTAAAATGTTTTGCCGTGTGTTCGTCAATACGTTTTTACGAAACTATTCCACATAGGCCTATGCCCATTGTGTCAATGTACGAAAAAAAAATACATTTCAAAAGATGACTGTACGGTCGTTTCAAAGCATCAGTTCGACTATAAAAATCATTTTGGAGTCCCTCAAAATGGCGAAAACCAGCTTTGTCAACCTGTTATATCTGAAAAAAAAAAAAAAAACTCACGGGATTCGTATGAAACGACTCTAGAAACATGCAACAGACTTTGCTTAAAACTTTCCCATATAAAATGATGGGGTCACCACTGAAATTGTCAGTCAGGCGAGTGATCTACAATACCACAGCAAACTGTTTCATTGTCTTGCAGTAGAGGTGATACCACATCAGATGAGCTGGTCAACATCGCCTTTGGCGCCGTGCCTCATTCACACAAACACACGCCCAGTAGGCGGGAGTCTTAAGGCCTGACCATATAAATTTATTGGTTGAAAGTAAAGTCTGTATAAAAGTTCATTTAGCATCGTAATCTGAGTTTCACATACATCCAGTTAGTACACTTTTGAAGTACGGCAGTCTGAAAAGGCCATTTTAAGCCATGTTGGAGGGCTTAGTAACTGAATTTTCAATTAGCATAGTGTCTTAACAATTAGGTCCTGACCTTGTCTGAAATGTGTTAATCTTTTCGTACATTGGCACAATGGGCACACATGGAATATTTCCGCAGAAATAACCTTATTACTAGGGACCTGAAAAATTCGCGTTTTATTTTATGCACACGCGAGAGTTCCAGGAACTATAGGTGTGCGTCACGTTCACAACTGGCTGTTGACTTACTGGACACTTCCTGGAAGTAACCGAGCCAATAATACAACTGTATTTGAATACAGTCCCATTTGACTGTGTTAGCGAGCAGCTAATAAAGAGCTGCTGCCTGCACGATTTGACAACAATTCTTCGTGGCTAGCCTACAAGTTATTGAACCCGCGAATTTTTCAGGTCTCTACTTATTACAAACACGCTATGACATATTTTATATGCGTGGTAGGTAGAGTTCTTAATGCAAGTACTTAATTAAACGTGCCACACGCCCATCAGACTGAAAATAAAATATTTTTAACCCTTTTAAAATAAACTAAACACAGTTTTAAAACATACAATGGCAATAACAGGAGATTATGTTGTCTTACATCTCGACTATTAGTCTATTTGAAGCAGTCAAAAGAGGAGAGAATTCAGATTCTGATAGTAGATATTATCTTGTTGACTAAAACTTTTAAATCGTATTCTTGATCAGATGACGGAGAGAATATACAGTATTCACAAAGTCTCTACTCGAAACAGTTATAATAGGCGTGTAGGCGTACAAGTGAAACCTCTACAGCAGTAAACGTTATAGAAAACTACTTCATTACAAAAACCGTCTTGTGAAATGTATAACAAAAATTATATCAGTAGGCGAAATAAATTTTAGAGAAGACTAGCTGTCCCGACGCGGCTTCGCCCGCGTGTACTATAAAAAAGAGTAACTAACTTTTAGTTACGTGTTAGTTGATGGCGATACTATATTCTATATTATACTATATTCACTGTTTATCTTTAAAACATCAAATACACACAGATTTGTCCAGTCCACTGCGCTAAGCGTACTTTAATTGCAGGACTTCTTTTTTTAATTCATCTTTTTTTCTCTATAAAACAGCTGCCCGGCTGCGGCTTCCACCGCAAAACAGCTGCCTGGTATTTAACAGCTCGCGTACTCAATAACAGTGTAAAGAGCGCGCGCAATACGCTTGTATGATGTCATGTAATTCCCATCGCAAAGTCTTGCACGGGATACGAACCCGTAACCCCACCCCCCTCCCACACCCCAAACATTATACAATACCTGAGTTGTCAGCGAGTGTTTTCCTCGCTTTTTTTTTCGCGGTCGCAAATTAGACAAAAACAATCCTTGAGTGGATTATGTATCATGCTAAAATTTCAGCTCGATCGGTGCAGAACTTTTTTGAGTTTTTGAAGCGTAAACAAACCAACATAACATTTATATATATATATATATGTATATATATATATATATATATATATATATATATATAATATCAGCGCAGACAGACTAACTTAGGCCTATCCTCACGAACGAGTGAACTTGTTTGACAGTTCTGAAGATAATAATGTGTAAACATTTTTTGTTTAATATATATATATATAAATAAGTCTATCCCAGCGGTTAATGAGCCTGTTATAAGGACCTACTTTGTTTTGCCACTGTAAAAATTGTAGTCGCGCCTGCTTACAAAGATGTCACAAAAGTGCATTCGTACGTGATACAGAGTATAATGTTTTGTTCTGTTTCGTGTAACTTCAGTTAATGTTATCCAATCTGAGAAAGCATACTGTCTACGTTATACAATATCTGTTACACCGCAAAACCTAACAGACTGTCCATACGGTGTAATTGACATTTTCGGGTAATTTTTTATTCAAAAACTAGCGTTACATCAAACGCGTATAATGTAATACACTTACAATGTCACAATTTACTGAATTTATTCAAGATGGGAGGGTGGAATGTAAATGTTTCAAAAGTTCATGGGTACAGTAACCAGAAATAGATCAAGAGCAACGAGTATATTAACCACCCCTGCATTGACCTAATTCTTTCAATTTATTTGCATGACGATATATATGCAGGGAAAAAAAGTGTGACTTTCATCCGATCCCATACGTGGAAAACATGGAGACGCCTCCGTTGTTATTCGTGTATTTCTGTTCCTGTACGTCTGTAGCGACCCATCGTAGTGAATAAAGAACCTAATTGAAATAAGGAATGAAAAAGGCTCACGTGACCGAACAAGATCAGACACATCGTTACGATATAAGTATTCGAAGTCAGATCATTATGAGAATGCTAACAGGTAGGTAACCCAATTAGCAAGTACACGGTGGTGAACTTCGGAAGACCACTACCTACTAGCGATGTGCAACCCGCATACGTATTATCTGGAACGTCAATAATGTTGCATTCGTAGTAGATTATTTATCGCCACTTCACACGCTCATCAACGTAACATTCACGGTCGTTGCACGGCCTTACTGTGATTGTTGCTTAATTATTGTTCTTGATTTATGTCTGACTACCGTCACACGCGAGCTTTTCTACAATTTGCATTTCATCGTGTATAACTAATCATGTCTGGAACTCTGGAAATCTTTACTCATTAACAAATGTTTTGTAGGATGATGGTTCGCACAAGTGAAGCGAAGTCCGCGAGCCAAGTTATTTTATTATCCGCTGAAGCTGTAAAATGGTAAGCCATACGGGCAAGACGGTAGCGCGACAGGAACCACGTCGCCTTTATATGTGTGGAGCACTTAAGAGTGCGTGGCAAATAAACAAACGCTGAAAACATCAATTGTTTTATACGTTTTTTTTTTCGAAGGTAAGATGGATAAACTACTCAATAACAATCCTAGATAATGGTATTTGCCAACTTTGTAAGTAAATATTTATCCAGAATTGTTAATTCGTTATTCCATTCGTGATCTCTTGCATCGCAGTTGAATGCACAAGGTTCGGGCGTCACAGATTGTGCCTCAGAAGTTCGTAACACTGGAAACAATTTTGTTTTGTTTTAAGACGTTGGCTAAAACTATTGCCTAGGATAGCTATTGTTTAATTTTTGCAAATTGGCTTCCAGAAACCTAAAATTATAGACACATGCTTTTAGCGTTGAATTATGTACCATGCCGTCTTAATTAGCGCACAGTGTTTTCGTTACATTTTTCCCAATGAAAACGTAAGGGCGGCCCTGCTGTTTTGTTTGTGAAAATTATTATGTAACGTGAAACCTATGCTACTGCTATTTTCCGAATAAGGTTGGTATTTTGCTAGTTAGAGCAATATGAAAGAACCCGTTTTATAATAGAAAAAAAACGCCTTCGGGTATTTTTAAAAACATACAAGCAAAGTTTGAAAATTGCCGTTATTTGTTACAGTTAGGAATACATTTAGCTGTTTCGTATATTATAAACCACGCATACTGTTCGTATGCAAAGCGAGGATTTCTCTTAGTCACCGTGTCTGATTAATGTGTGTATAAAATAAACAATTTTGTTTCCTTACTTGCGCAAAGACTAGTTCACACACAACGCTTCGATAAAAATGACCTGTGAGATTGAGACGTAAATAGCTAATGTAGACAGACATGTTCAGATAAGTTACTGGGGCGTCTAGCAAACATAGGCCTAGATAATTTGTTTTTAATTAAATTTTTTAATATAAAAATTAAATATGCGAGTTCCAATATCAGAAGACCAACAAATTATGCATTACTTTACCGTTCGTAGCCGAGATTCTTCCGATAGCTATTATAAGCAATTTTTCAACTATAATCGACAGCTGATTGTTAGAGTAATATTAAACAGCCAATAAACGATTCAATCTTCCAACATAACAAATTATTTCGTGGCTGAAACACAACTTTACTGATTCACTGTACATGTATTGGAGCAAAATTTTTCTGATACCGAAGTGTAATTTGTAGGTCATCATGACGGAGATTTAAATAACTACCACACTTTATGAAACGGCCTGTAGCAAAATTCAGAGCGTCCACATTCCTTTTTCAGGTATTTACGACCAGCTCTTGGTTAGAAACTATTTTTTCCTCGAATAAGTTTTTTTGTAATTTATTTAGTAAATTGTTTAGTTGATAGCGGCTGCTGTCTTAACTAGCTACTTGCAACTGTTAGTAGTTATTTTGCTGGTTGCATTGACGTATAACGTAAGTCTTAATATGAAGTCAGCTTCCTAGTCACGTTTTTGTAATGTTACCGTACATGTAAATAGAGCCTTGCTTATTAAATTACCTTGGCTTATAAACAGAAGAACTGAATAACTGATAGAACTGATTGTCTAAGCACCAAAAATTAAATGAAGACAGCGATGCTAGTTAATAAATGCACAGGTAAAGAACTGGACGGTAACATAGAGTGGCACTGACACTTAATTTATTTATTTTCAGATTCGTGAAATGGCTATAAACGTTTTTATGCTCAATGCAGAATGTACTAAATTACTGTGTTATCCAACAAGAGGTGATAGATACCATAATACACAGATGCTTAAAAAATTTCCGTAACTTGTTACCGAACAAAACACTTAGGGTATGTACAGAAATCATGTTAGATTTGACGGTAACGCATGCAAGTGTCGAGCTACATGCGTGTCAGGCGCGCGCACCTTGCGAGCCTGCTGCTAGCTCCTCCCACTAGTTACGCGCATGCGTCGGCGACTGGGAGCCAAGAGCCACTGCCGCGCGAAATGTGACATGTTTTCCAATCTCGCCGGCCGGCCACTGCAGGATAAGCAAAGTGAGAAGAGTACATATGCGTGCAGCACAAATAGTCTGGCAGGCAAGCGAAGCGACTGGCTGTTTCGCTTCTCTTCGACGCAATGGGCGGGTTGCAGGAGAAACTATGTGGCTGCCTCGGAACTCTTCGACCAGTTACTGGGCTGTTCGACCCCTTCCCCGTGCGCGGTGCTAGGTCTTGGATGTATTGCACATAGCCCAGCATCTCTTCTCTTCGTCACAGAGTGTGGACAACAAGGAAGCAGTGCTTCACTTTACTTCTTTTAACATTTCTCCTCTTCGCTTGGCACCCATGTGCATGCACATTAATTACAGGAGACATAGTGCACATTAATACATGCACTTTTAAGAAGCTCAATAAAATATGCTTTAACATTGTACAAACATTATTCCATGAACTTATGGACATTTTTCGGTGAAGTATCCGTGAATCGGCAATGCGGACCAACTTCTGTAAAAAAAAGAAAAAAAATCACGAAGCCGCTTCTGCATTGTTACAGAATTTTTGTTTATTTTGTCCAGGATCTTATCGCAATTTTTAACAGTGGATCCTACCTAGTACCCGTAGACGTTAGCCTACTTTTCAATGCAGGTATTAATACGAACTTAACTGCTAATGCGACATTATTTTTGTAACTATAAACATTGATTACTGTATAGATTTTAACAAACAGATTATTCCCACCATGGAAATTATGTAACACATTGTGACTACAACAATTAGTACCGTAGTAAACTATCAGAAATATATATGTTACATTATTTAAGATATTTCCTTAATAGTTTATTTGTCTCTTCTTATTATTAAGATTTATCTGTTTTTTTTTTTTTGCTTCGCCACGAACGAGAACGTAGGAACCTGGGAGTTATGGTCAGATCACTCGCCTTCTATTCCCACGACCCGAGCTCTGTTCCCTGTGCGGTTGCTACCGAACATCGCAACATGGCAACCATCACCCGTCCTCTGGTGGGTTATAACATTTTGACATTTCTTGAAGCAAACTTAAAAAAACTTTAGAAAATAATAAGTTTCGCCAACATTTTGAGTAAAAATTTTTCTCGAGTATCATATTTCTTAAGAACAATATCTATCGCCGAAATCTCGTAATTTATGGTTGCGCGAGAGATCACGCTTAACTATTGATAGAATTTCTGTAAATATTGCGTATTAAATATGGCTAATATTATCATTCAGGTTGGGTCTTATGCTATTTATATATACACTTTTAGAAACGTGTATTTTTCAGTTGGAGTTTTCAGCGTTCACTTAATATCACACTCTCTTAAGTACTCACTAAACCACTCACTCTAGTGGCAGCATCAACTACAGAATGCCAGAGATATCAGGAGAAAGAGTCCGCTTGATCCTGGGACGGTGTAATGGGGAGGGGAAGAGAGGCAGCATTTTTAATTAATCATGGGCGAGAAGAGAGAACGAGATAACTGCAGGAGCGGGTTACAGAGAATGGGTGGAGCAGCGCCGCTCATTAATTTAGCTATTAGCGAGTCGGCAAAAAGTCGGCGAGAAAACGAGAGAAGACGAGAGAACAATTGGGTTTAGAGGATTTAAGCGGTGAGGTCTGCAAGTGGGTTAATGCACATTTGACTACGTCGCTCACTTTCTTCCTGGCGTACACCTCCAGTTGCTGCAACCTTCTAGCTTAGCTCATGTTACGACGCCGGTAGATGTACTTGTCGCTCATCAGTATTTCGTAAAAATACTTCATTACGAACGAAGACGATTTTTCCTTCCTAGCATTTCAACATACATATATGTATACGCTAATTGAGAAATGTTAATTTTCGTCAGTGTTGAGGATTAGCAACATTACATTCACGTTATCATACTTAGTACTAAATGTGTACTAAGACAGAAACACTTTGGAAAATGGTTCTCAGAATTTTTATGCGCTCAAAAATGTTGAAAGTGTAACCATTCTTATTAACTTTATTTGAAACGAATGAGATTAATTAAACCGAAGATGCTCTACTAGGTACTACATGTGTATCAAGTTGATGGAATTCTGAGCAGCAGTTAATTTCCATATCATGTGATTAAGTGATTTGTAACTACAGCCACTGTGTAAATATGAACTAGGCATATAGAGATACATTAAAGTCAATTTACGTTACTACTAAATGTGTGCCGAGTTTGATGGATTCCTGAAAAGTCATTCTACGTTATGTCCCATTGGTTAAAATATTATTTAAGTAGTTTTAATTTTGATATAATAAATAGAGTGTAAACAAAACATACAAATGTCAGATCATCTTACGTGTTATTAAAATATGTTGTGTTTTCAAAACCGTTTGAATTGTAACCATTACGATATAATGAACACGACATGGACAAAGACATCAATGTCGCGTTATGTAAGTACAACATGTGTAATTAACTCAAACACATTGTGGTCAGCACTTAGGTCATTAGCGCTTGCGAATGGTGACATGATGTGTAGAGCATCATTGGATCGAGGGGTCTGGGAAACGAGAGATCACTGAGGAAACCCGTCGACCAGCAGCATCGTCTGGCACGATTATCACGTACGAAAATCCGGAAACTGGTCACGCCGGGAATCGAACCTAAATCGCCTTGCTGGGAGTCGAATGCTCTTGCTACTGCGCCAACTGCGGCGCCAGAATGAAATAAATTTTGAAAAGTTTATTTATGAGTAATTCTTGTTATTATAATAAATTTAAACTTTTCCAATTATGAAATAGGAATATGGCATGAACAAAAATTTAAATGTCAAATAATATTACTTATAACATTTTATATCTCGATTTTGCTGGTTCATTAGATATCTCGTGTCAAAGTTTACGCCATTTTGAAAATATGGAAGGGCATAACAGAAATGTACTAACTTCAATCCTGCTTACCGAGTGATATATGCGTGCAAGTGTGAAACAATTCAGAAGTATGTTAAGTGAAAAACATAAAAATGTCATCAACAAAAAAACATGTTGTGAATAAAATTATAAACGTCAAGTTATACGAAAATATCTGTATCGAGTTTGATAAATGTATAACTGTGTGATTATTTAGATAAATTTTGGAATAAAAAATGTTTAAATGGCTACAACTTTGACAATATCTTGCTATTAACGAACTGCACAAAAGTCAAATCGTGTTACTAAGTACAATATTTGTATTAAGTTTAATGAAGTTTGGTCTGTGGGTTACAAAATATTTATGGGGGGATATACACACACATTGTATGGTAAAATTTGCTCCGTGTGCGTATGTAGGTTAATGAACTACTTTTAGTAGCAATTAATCGTAAAGCAAAACAACAGTCCCTGGAGAATAAATACAAAAATGCCCACCAATAAAAACATGGAAGAAAACAGAAGATGGCACATTAACAAACACACAAAAACCAGAGGAAGCTGTTGTAAACAAACAATATCAAAGTGGAAGCTTTGCACGATTAAATAAATGCTGGGCTACCATATGCAACGGGCAAAGAAAAATAATTATTTAAATAATTAAATATTCTGTCTCGCCGTAATCAACAATATACACCAGAGGAAAATATGAAAATATATTTAATGACAACTCTGAAATTTGTGGTTGCTCAAAATTTTTATTTAATTATTACTGTATTATTAAATATTTTAAATTAAAATTCACAAAAAAATTATTAACATCGGCAAATAAGTCTATTAGTACTGCAATTGTACTGAACATATTAAAAGCCCAAATATTGAAGGCACAATTAAATGAAAATAGTGACTTGATTATACAGTTATTATTTTTCTTAAATCCACAATAACATTATTGAAACAATAAATGCCAATTCTATAGGCTAAATAAATAACGTAAGTCCGGATCAATGATGTAATAAATTAACAAAAACAAGATTACATGCAAATTGGATGCATCTGTTAGGCCGTATAACATTTAATATTGTAATTTAAATCAAATTAATTATTAAAAAACATACAAAATATTACGTTGAAAAATGTAACTGTGACAGCTGTTAATTTATAGATTACAATACAATACAAATTTAGTTGCGGCTTATATGTTTTAAGTCCCGTAGTAGAAGAGTACAGCACGCCTGTATGACTTAATATTTCCGAGTTACAGTGGCGAAACAAAGAAGACGAAAAGGCGAATAAAAGGCCCCAAAATAGACCAGAATGACTAGACATCTGTAGTTGAGACTACTACACGTCATCAAGTGAGTACGCCACCACATGCATAGGCCAAGACGAGAATCGGCCGGTTCGAGAACCCTCACTACACAGAAATTATATATAAAAAAATAATAAAATAAAGAAGATGAAAATGTAAATAGAACATAAAACCTATCGGAGGAAAATTACTCACCAGACGAGGGCGAAGATAATATCTTGAAATTACAGATAAAACAACCACAATAAAAAAAAATGTAGCACTACAGATTTACTACTTTACAATATATTGATAAGCTACATTATTGTGAATGATAAGTAATGGCAACTTAAGTGCCAAGATCTGCCAGAAAGGCAGGAACACCAAACACACTCATCTTGACAATAGGGTGGTTGACGGCCAAGTGTTAGGAATTGCAACGGAAGAAGCTGCAGAAACACTGAACAAACGAGCATCGAAAATATTTAGCAACAGTACCAACATCGGCAAAGTGTGCATTGAAGCACAGTAGCATGCAACAATCACGAGATCAGAATCGTTAAACTGCATCGAAATCACACTGTGAAATACAAAAATCACGCACTGCAACGGCAGCAGCACGTGACATAAAGACGGAGGTACGACAGAACAACTGACAGAGGAATGTAAAGCTAAGCGGTTGCTGTCCTGCTAAGAAAAAATTACTGTATCGTGACTAGGGTCGGCTTAAACTAATGTAACATGAAAGAAAAGCTTTAAATGAAAGTGAACTTTCTGAAATATCATTAATAAATTAAAATTACTCATTACAGTGATTATTGTTCTCATAAATTAAACAAGTTACTAATAACAATGCAAAACCAAATTAATTAGCCTGAATTTGGGAAATATAAATAATAAAACAAATTTATATGCATATTATTTACGTCGTGTAATATTTCATATGGCACACACTTCTGCCCTGAAAGGAGACGTTAGCGTCGACAAAAATAAAAAGAGACATTTTTACTTGGAAAACAAAGAAATACCAAAACAAAACACGTAGATATAAAATGTATTACTCACAATAAGGTATAAACAGTAGTATGAATGAAAGAAATAAAAATATTTTATGTCTAAATTCAACAATGACAAGAAGTATCAAAATATTATATGAAACATGTAGAGAAGAAATATCAAGATCTTTAAATTTACTAAAATACAAACAAACAGTAGCTTGAGAATGTAGCAGACAGCGCAAAACTGAGTGGAGGCAACAAGTACCCAGGACAACAAAATCCAAAAAGGGACATAACAGGGTGTCAAGAAACTTCCCACAACCCCAAACAAAAGAAAGGGAGAAACAAAACGTAAAAGGAAACGAAATGCCCAAATCACGACTCCTTCAAACAATCTTACAAACTAATATGTACAAAGAAACTTAAACCTAGTACTGCAGTTTTTTTCGGTAGCACACACATCAAAAAAGACAATGTCCATGTATCCTGGAGCATACCTACAAGAGGCAAGCAAAACATGTGAAGGGGCACTGCAGACCAACAAACATATGACTCCATACAAAAGACACAAAACAAAAGGACAAAAACCCAACAAAACTGGCACAAGTCCAGCAAAAAGTCCTGTCACTGGCTAGGCTAGCCAGAAGTGTGTGTTCAGTGCTGCTGACAGGTGAACAATCCACCACCAACAAAAACAACAACACCAGACAAGTTACACACAGAAAATAATTGAAAACCCACAAAACAAGACAACCAAAATTTACTGGCAACCAACAAGACCAAAAGAAACTGCAAATATAAAATGAATAATCAACAAAGAGGTTAAGTTGCCACAAAGTATTGTCACTAAGGAAACAATCAAGTCTCATACCAAAGTCATTCCAAAAATGAACCACACTAAAAAGAGAAGAAAGTAAAACATGACCAGCAATAAAAAAAATTACAGCAGACCAAAATATCGCAATGTCTACCATGTTTCAAGGAAAAGGCAACACGAAGTGACTCTGTCCCATACCACAGCCACACAAAACTTGCTCATAACACATGTGAAAACACGAGTACCGAAGTACAAAACCATGAGTCCAAAACCCAAAAATAAGAAGACACAAAATTTAAATGAAATTACCAAAATTTTAGCATAAATTAAGAGAACTGTCTTACAAATAAATTTTAATTCATAGGAATGGAAAATTTAATTTAATTTCAATGCAAATAATTAATAAAGTTTTGTTTCAAATGTATATATCTAGTGTAAAATAAGATTAATCTCAAAATAACAGTAAATAAAGTACGTGTGTCAAAGAAAAAATAATATGATGCTAAAATTTTGTTAAAATTGGCAAGAAAAAAAATAAAATGATAAGACGCTACTTTGAGACGACAAACCCTGGTACCACATAGCAGCAACCAAGCAGGAAGCTAGCTTCACAAATACCACTAGAAGTAGCTGGAACAGTGTGCCACTGTAGGGTTCACACTGGAGGAAATAGCAGCTACTCCAAGTAGATCAGTGCAACCAACCAATCCATCCAAGGGGCAGCATGAAGAACCAGAACTGTCAACAAAAACAAAACAACAAGTATCTATGATTTTGAAAGAAAATCTGGAATAAAGAATCAAATTAAAACCATCACATTTAATGTTAAAACAGAAGACAATAGGAAAGTAAGCAATGTCAAAACTGTTAAAGGAATACAAATGTCCCTAAATAGACAACAAAACAAACATAAGAAAAATAGTATCAAAATGTGTTAGGCAACACCAAACACAGAAATATTAAAAATATAATCAAATAATAAATGTTGTAAATTGAATGTAGTACCAAATTCACAAAACAGTTGAAAATTGTAAAAAAAATTTAAAAACCATTAGTTCTGAAATGTTTAAGTAGTTTGACCTAGTAGAAGGCTCAAAATCAAATTCTAATTTACCAGAAGAAGACACTGAGAAGGTAAATATGAATGTGCACAGATGAAAATATAAACACACTAGGTTAGTCACTACACCAAACACAAAATAATCTCTCTAAGACAAATAAACACAAAGATGGAACACAAAACCAGCAAAATGGGATTTAAAAGTATACTGAATAAACCTCAAATAGACTAGAATGCATAAACACGAACAGTCAAAATCTGCAGAAAGAAATCGTAATGCACTGCAGTAAGAAATTAGTAATAGGCCTAGATATCAAATGCCTGAGACAGCCCAAGACTGCAATTAAAACTTTACTTACAGTAATCAAATGTGGAACAGAATACTGTGTGTACATATCCAAATACGGCACATAATAAAAAAACCTTCAAAATATTATTATTAAAATAGACTGTTACACAAGATGCAAACAATTTACGAGTCGTAAAATATAATTAAAATAAATAAAATCTTGCCTGAACAAATTTAACAACACAGAAATACAATTTTAATCACTCAAACTTTTATAATATGAACTACCGAATGTATTATATAAAATATTATAAAGCTAAACTAAATTTAACGCAAGCTGATTGTAAAATGTAAACAAGCAATGGTACCAAATTGAAACAAAGTGTACATGAAGTTGCCTTATCTGCGACCATAACATGGTGCCATGAAAATGATGACAGAAGGCGCTAGGTACACGATATAGTGACAGAAACACCAGTTACATCTACGTTAATGGGATAAAAAAAAATAATATTCTTTTCTGAAATATTTAAAATATAATTGAAACGTGATAGTGTCAAACATATTACATTAAAGTGAACCAACAAACGAAAAAGAAATTAAGTCATCGGGCAGGTTATTCAAGAAGTAATGAAACACACTACTGCAAAACATAATTCAAAATAACACATTAAACACAGAAAAGAAGAGAAACGCCTATTAATTAATACTTTAGCAATAAAACAATTGGAATAAATATCCACAAATTTTCAATGCAAATGGAAATAAATAACGACTGCAAATACCGATGTGCACGGTCACACTACACAACATGCCGTCACCTGGTCTGAAGGTCGAAGGAAAAGCAAAAGTAGGTAGCAAGAACTACACATGTGAGCAAACGTAAAACTTTAACTTAGAACTTAATACTCAACATTTTTAAGTGCTATCATGCTTACGAACACAAAATATACAAATATCATGATATTTATCATTATTATACAAGGATTATTAGTATATTGAATAATAAAATCGTCACAGATTACTTTTAATATATACCTTAATAATTACATTATCAAACAACAAAGAAATTAACTGAAAGAGCAGACCAAACAAAATGAGACACGTCGAAAAATACAGTAACTTCAGATTAAATCTCACTGCTAACAGCTTCTTGCAGCGTATTGTGGGAAATCGAAACCACGCTCTGCTACCAGTTTGCTCTGTGTGCGTATGGTAGGTTAGTGAATTATTTTTAGTAGCAATTAATCGTAAAGTAAAACAACAGTCCCTGGCAAATAAACAACAAAATTTACTACCAATAAAAACATAGAAGAGAACAGAAAGGTGGCACATTAACAAAGGTGTCGTAAACAAACAATATCAATGTGGAAGCAATGCACGATTAAATAAATGCTGGGCTACCATACACAAAGGGAAAAAAAATCATTTAAATAAATACACTCTCTTGCCATAATCAACAATATACACCAGAGGAAAATATATTAAATGAAAACTATGAAATTTGTGGTTGCTCAAAATTATTATTTAATTTTTACTGTAATAATAAATATTTTTCTTTATCTGCTCTGTATACAAAACTGGAAATTTGCTTCCATTCCATGTAACACGCTCATGAAAACGTGGAGGAATGTATTGGGTGAATAGCGTTATTACGTTCATGCACTATTTCTAATATTCAAGTCTAGAGAAGCGCATCTTCCGTATGACACACAGTAACAACAATGGTATTCTAACAACATATGTGTGTGTTATTAACTACACTATAATTGGTTCGATTCCCAGACCCAGCTTGATGTAAATTTGTTTTCAAGGAGATATATTCTGTAATTTAACTTTTGGTGAAGCTCTACTCTTGTTACAGTTTATCGAGAGCGAAAGCGGTACAGATAGTCACTTGTGACTGTCGTCACATTATACGCTCTAATACATTTCTTTACCAGAATCTCAATATTCTTGGCGGCAAAGTAGAAGTGTTTTGAAAACTTTCATACATTTTTCTGAATTATATGTTCTCAGTTTTGCAGTATGATTTAAAGTACTTTTTACTTAAGTTTAATTAAAAATAACTATAAATTATGTGTGTTCCTTTATGAATTCCGATTTAAATTTGTAACATCAATTTAACTAGCCTTAGAAGCATTCGTCTCTGGTTGGTAGTTAGAGTACAACATTTACTAGAGGCAGTACAAGTATTGTATTAGTGCACTTCTCATCAAAAAATAGCAGCACACACAGACATAATTTACTATACGAGTGGTAAAATATACTAAACATATTACATATTTAAAGGAATATTAAATAATCTTTCTTATTCGCTGCCTCATTTCGGTGGGATTTGTTCCGCTATAAGAATAGTTATACAGAATGTTACAAAAAAGTACGGCCAAACTTTCAGGAAACATTCCACACACACAAAGAAAGAAAATATGTGTTATGGACATATGTCCGGAAACGCTTAATGTCAATGTTAGAGCCCCTTACATTACCTCTCGTTACATGTCATCGTTAAAAACATTTCGTACACACATTGTTATGGAATGTATCGTTATAATGTACGTTACTTCCTAGGATCATCGCCAGGTGGGCGACGTGACGGAAGGTAATCGTGACTGCATTGTGTCTCTTCAACTCACATGAAATGATGGATTGGAAGCACACAGTGGCCCACCTGGCGGTGAACCTAGGAAGTAAAGTACATTATAAAGAACCAATTCATTGGGTATTTGGGACATTTTCTGTACGAAGTGTTATTTACGACGACATTTAACGAGATGTAAGGAATTGAGCTCTACCATGGTAACTAAGCGTTTCCGGACATATGTTAATATCATATATTATCATTTCTATGTGTCTGTAGAAAGTTTCCTTAAAGTTTGGCCGTAACTTTTTGTAACAGCCTGTAGAACGTAACTTAAAATTTTCGGCTACTTTAATGCGCATTTGCTTGTAACACCACCTTAGGAGCCGATATGTATACAAAAAGTGTCACGCGACTTTTGAAATACTGTCACGACACCATTTTTAACTACAAAATACGAATTCTCGTCGTAAATACAGTAACGGAATAAGTGTCATTGTATAAATATCACAAACGGGACTGAAAACCTTACAGAATAGGCCACAGATTGGTTACTATATTTGGTATTCTGTAATTACATTAACACACTCAGGGGTAACATGACCATAGCTTTGTCATTAAAAGGATATGTTTGTTTGGATCAGAAGCAAGGCTGTTGTGCCTTCGCTTTATAAACATCGTTCTAAATAAAAATTACAAACATAAATATCCAAAGTAAAAATAAAGAAGCAATCGGATTCTACCAAGGTGGTCAAGGTCCGACGTCGGACCACGATTTTTCACATTTGTGTTACGTAGTGGATGATGCTGTTGGCTGATATGTTATCTCAGGTACATCTTGTTTTTGCTCACTCGCTTTTGTCGCTGTTCCATAGGTGGTACGTAATATCCGCAATAGCGCTTATCTACACTCATGTGGCCTGTGATCGCTGACTGCTGTAGTGAGAAAGTCTTCCCTCTGCTGTATAGTGAGCAAATTATCTGGTTCATCTTCGTTATTGTCGCAGCCTCATCGTTGTGTGTTACCTTGTACTAAGCTAGCCCGGCTTGATGCGAGCCTCTGTAGATAGTGACTACATCGATTGAAGCCAGCAGCAGTGACTGATGTGGGAGGTACATACGTGTCTGCATGTAGCAGCTGGCACAGACGAGGCGAAATCTACATCCACGGCCCATTACAGACTCGCTGGCTTCAATCAGATGTGTTCCATATCCCGACGAGACTAATGTCGTGCATCCAAGCCACGTGTTGCACACAGACATTACGACAAAATTCAAACAAAATATTTGTGTGTAAAGACAAACCATTGTAGCTCAAACTAAAAATGCAGTTTCGAAACAAATTGCTAAACGTATCAAAACTAATTTTGTTGAGCACAGAAAATATGTAGTTCAGTCTAGGAAATACGAGAACCTGACTACTATTTTGCTTTTGTAGGAGCTATCATTTAATATGGAAACTTCTAAATGTTTGCTTCGTTGTTTCCAACAAAATTGTTGTATTTTTAAAATATTAAATATATTCCACAATTGAAGATTTATTTTACTTTTATGCCTCAATAAATGCAATAGCAGTATTTGTAAGTACTTTTAACAGAGTTTCGGTCTAGTTCAAATAGTTCTCATGAAATAATTTCTGCGTATACCAAAAATTTTGATGTTAAAGTCGAAAACGGACATCTGCATGAATCCGTGCAATTTATATGGCAAACATAAAAAGAGATAGCGTTTAGTCGTGCCGTGGGGGTAAGTTAGAATCTTCTGTCGCACAGATTCAAGATACAACCGTAAATAATAATTATTATTATTTTTATTTTTCACATCGTAACTTTGTATAGAGCAAAAAAATCATTTATTCAGCAACAAACAAAAATTGTGGCAGCAAAATACATCCAACCAAATAATATGATTTCTGGAACCAAATACTACTTCTATATTTAAATAAATTTAGTTAATTCTATCAGAAACACAGCCTTCATTCACTAAACATTTCTGTCAGTTGCCGCAGCGTACCTATTGCTACTTGATCTCAAACACTCCACTCTCTTCCACAAAGTTGCAGGTTAAACATCATAACACCTCACTCTCCGTGCTATACTGACATACACGTAAGTTTCGCATGTCCCCGCAGCTATTTTTGTGCGATCAGTTCAATAAGGCTGACATTTGATTTTTCACCACTTGCCTTATAGCCTCTAGGCGCAAGGTGAACAAGCCCGTTGTTTGTTAATCGATTCAATGTGGCTTTAATTTGTGAGTGAGTGTGAGAGAGGTATCGGTTAGCACTTAATATCAAGGTCTTTACACTGTAAAAACTGTCCGCAAATTCACGAAAATATTTACAGAACATTACTGTTATTAGACGGAAGTGGCTTTCGTAACTTTTGTATTTGCGGATGCTTGTCCATATTGCCAGTTTACGGATGCTTCACCGTTATGTTTAATAAATTCGCCGAAAAATGTTCCTACAATTTTAAAGCATACTTTACTGCGCTTCTTAAAAAAATGCTGTTTATAATTATCACTGTGGCTCCTAGAGTTGATGTGCATGCACACTGATGCGAAGCGAACAAAAGACAAGCTAAGAGAAGAAAAGTGAAGCGCTGCTTCCTGATTGTTCTTTTTGTCGCGAAGAGAAGTAATACGGGGCGAAAAGCAATTCAGTCTAGGACTCGTCAAGGGCGTGGGCAAAGAGCCGAACAGCCCTGTAAGTGGCCGAAGTGTTCTGATGAAGGCGGAGCGCACTCGCCACTCGCTTCGCTTGCCTTCCAGACTACTAGCGCGTCTCTTCTCCTCGCTTCACCAATACTTCAGTGGCTCGCCACGTGTCTCGTCACAACACGGAGCTTATCCCTGCTGTTAAAAATATCGCAGCTCTTCTCTGTGATGCTCGCCAGCGGGTGTGCGGCTTTAAAGTCGTGTAGTCGTATGGAGTTAAATATTTTTCTCTTAATAGTACTGATGGTGTCCTCTAATATCAGCATGTGAAAAACAAAATATGTCTCTTACAAATTAGTATCTGACCTTTAAATGAAACTCACTCAGTAACTACATGGTCACTGGGACGCAATGGTTGGAGTGTCTGCCTAGAATCATAATATCATTGTTTCGAATCATGGCGAACTCGAGAAATTTTTCAAGGTACTAATTTATATCAAAATTTCAAGTAAACACAGCAATGAAGAATAAATGGAATTTCTAGAAATTTGAGTGCCAGTAATTTAAAGGAAAGTTAATATCTGTGAGGGAAATACAGTGCCTGTAATTTTACGGAGGATTTTGTTATGAAGTAAAATTGAGAGTCCGTGACTTTACGAAGACTTCTGGATGATTAAATACCTGCGCTATTCCGTAATTTGACGGAAATTTTTTCCTACAGTGTCGAACTGGTGAGGGGGGGACGAGGTGGGTATTGATTGGTGCTAGA
>PNEQ01069448.1:0-33760 GCA_003012365.1 Medauroidea extradentata | reverse complement strand
GTATCGGGTGTGGCGGAGGACATTTTGAGCAGCAAATTTAAAAGGTAAACGTAGCGAGTGTAACACATGCACGGTGTCTCGTACAGTCACAGAGCGTCAAAGCGGGTAGTACATAACACAACACAACAGATGTTTTCACTGGCATGTTGTCGCCAGGTTGCCTGCCTACCCCTGTTACTTTGGTGCACCATTGCAGGTAAAAGGATGCATTTCCGGACATGGGTTCCTTAATCAAATATGTTCCAAACATGTACATCTACCATCCCTATCAATTTGTAACACTTATTCTTGGCCACCCTGTAGAGTGGGGATTTCCTCAACTCGTGGAAAAATTCAAAGGTAAGTTTCATAACTGAGTAGATCGTAGTGTTAAAGGCTTAAGTGATACGGCTTTTTTTTTTAGGTATGTGCAGTTAAAAATAATTTTTTTTTGCGTTTCACTGCAACATAAGTGGCAACAATAGTATGTTTTATTAATTGTACGGGAAATATTTGCTGCAGGTCGAGCACGGAACTATCCAACAGATAAGAGTCACGACGCTTCGCCTTATGACCACAGAATAAAATGCGAGGGCAAATAAATCATCGGGTAACGGCCAAGCCATTGGTATTAGACGTAAGCTGATAGTTAATTAATGAAAAATGTTTATATAGACGTTACAAGCAGCCATACGTACAGTATATTGTAGGTATATATCTTCAAGATTGTCAATTTTTCATTAGGTTAGGTTACGTTGGTGGTAAATATTTTTATGAAAAGTTCTATTTAGTTTTTATTAAAGAAATAATTTTAATGTGTGATAATAATTAATTATTATATGCAAACAAGTTCATTAATGTCTGATTTTATACTTGTTAGGCCTACTACATGCACATACTTAGACCATGAAAATATTTAGAATTTTATTTTTGAAATGAATATGTCACACGTATACCACACTGTCATTATGCATTGCACAAAAAATTCCACAATCTTTCTGGTGTGCTTTCAGAGTCACAAGGTTAAGGTGAATGGCATGCAATTTCAGTTGAATATTGTCATGTAGACAGATTTTCGTTTAGGCAACATTAAAAATCTGTAATTAGGTCCATAAGGTCATTTTGGTAGACAGCTTATAATTATGGTCAATTAATGTCATCCAATCATACATTTTCAGTACTCGAGTTTCCGTTATAATTGCCATGTAGCCAACCAAAACGTGCACTCGGAAATGTGCCCTGATGGACACGTAAAAAATGCGCATTTAAAATCTGTGCAGTGCGTTTATAACAAAGTTAAGTGAAAATACCCCTACCAGTGCAACAGTTGAATCTGTTGATTTTTGTAATGTCAATTATTTAAAAGGAAGTGGCAAGGACAAGTTGTGTTTTAGAGGTTATGTAAGTAGACGCACTGAATTCTCCGCAGTTTATGGTATTTATTAAAATTTTTATCGCATATAAGTCTTGTACTGTCTCAAAAAATCTTGCAATCAAAAGAAAAAGACACTTTTCAGTGGCTTTTGTGGCCTTTTGGCTGCAATTAGCTAAACAATGAGTATGTTTTATGAGGTTCCCTCATTGATTATTTGTTCTGCATCCAATCACACATAATGCCTGTTATGCACTTGTGATTACTCTTATTGAAACTTAAAAACTGACTTAAAAATGTGATGCAGTCACCACTTATATGGTCATGAATCTAAGTAGTGTTTTTACGAATAAACCTACCACTCAGATAGATTCAAGAACATAATATTTTTATTTGGTGGTTGCGGTTTTCTCCTAGTGAGATGATTACAATTGTTTACAAAATGCTCGTGTACCACCGTAGTAAAGTGTTGTAAATGGCGTATTTTTCCATGTTTGTGAAGTGAAGTTCACTTTATGCACTAAGGATCATAATCAGATTTTTGCTAGATGTGCGAGCAATGTAATACTATTTCATTGGTGCAGAATATAGGCTAGTTGCTAACCAGAAGTTTAACCTACACAATACTTACTTAGAGACCCATATAAATATGATTCTTTATTTTTCTTTTTGTAGCTGGTAATAAAAGTAGTAGCATTACTGAAAGTATGATTAGATAGATTATTTCAGTTGTTTTAAGTTTTCAATTATACAGAATTATCTTATTATACATTGATATGTATTTTCTTTTCAGAGGAAGATGTTGATGAAACCGCATTCTGTATCTTGCACCGATGTTTAATAAGAGAACTGATACCACAGATTGGTTAGAGCCAAATTCATTGTTATATATGAAGAGTTGAGTTTACTGAAAATATCGATTCGAATTGAAGTGTGTTTGGGTAGTAAAAAAGCATTCTGATAGGTATATAGCATTCACGATAAAGTAAGCACTTTTGGCGGAAACGTTTCAAAGATATCACTGCCCATTACTTTGTACAATTTAACACACCTTAACTTAATGCTGGTTAGTATGTCAAGTCGCTAAATGGCGAGAAAAAGTAGCTAATTTACTCATCATATAATTGCAAAGTTTAGATACATTTTTTCAGGTGATTATAACCTATTAATATATTCAAAAGTGTGTGATTATCTTCAAAATGTAATGCACAACCACTACTGAATATAATAACTTATATTGGTATTTCTAGTGACTAAATACTATAAACTGAGGCATGATAAGAGTGACAATGATGGAACCTATTGCCTCTATGCACAATGCACTGATGCGACAACCATTTTTATGTGTACTGCTCTTTCAGTTGGACCTCAAGCGGTGGCCTTATCTTTTTAATGAACACGTTTTTTAGGCGAATTTTAATGAATGCTTCATTTGTAATTTTGTTTGTATCAATGATGTCGCGTTGAAGTTTTTAGTGAGAAAAAAACTGTAAATCTAATGTAGTTTTACACCATCACTCCCTATAGAAATTATTTTCACGAGAAAAATTTTATTAGGTTTTCTAATTTCTACAGTAATTTGTCTGAAACCAAGAAATGACAGCTTGAATGCAAATAATTGTAAGTTAATATTTGCTTAGGATGTAAAGTTGTGATAATGATACAGGAAACAACCATATTTCTTGTATAACCTACAGTGTCACTGCTCAATGGTTTGGTTTTACACATATACTGGAAAAAAATTTGTAATTATTTGTAATTATTTGTCTGAAACCAAGAAATGACAGCTTGAATGCAAATAATTGTAAGTTAATATTTGCTTAGGATGTAAAGTTGTGATAATGATACAGGAAACAACCATATTTCTTGTATAACCTACAGTGTCACTGCTCAATGGTTTGGTTTTACACATATACTGGAAAAAAATTTGTAATTATGTTTTAACTGATAATAACATTGTTAATTAGACTTAGTTTTATGCTCATAAATGGTCCATGTAAAATATTTATATCTGTGACATTTTATGCAATGTCATTGTAGAGTGACATATGCCATTTGAACATTTAAATGGTGACAGTCGATATTTCTTTGGTTATTAGAATTTATAAAATTGTAAATATTTTTACCAGAGAGGCCAGAAACATTAGCTTTTTTAGGTAATATAATTTGACGTACTTTGGTAATTGGAATAAGTTAAATATTTAAATTCACGCCAAGCAATGAAACTTAATGATTTTGTAAAATATATATATAGGGCAGTTAATGTCAAAAGTAATGTATATTTACGATAAAAGTGTATGTATGAAGGAGGCATATTTTATTACTATGATTTAATGCTATTTGTTATTTTGTGAGTTATATTTTCGTGGCAGAAATTTACTAATTACGATTTATTACGTTGAATAATAACAGTAATTAGTAGTCGCGATTAATAACAATGCTTACTTTCTACCAATTCGATAGTGGGGAGGGCTATGAAGATCAGGGAAATTGTGGGGTAAAAATACGTAAAAAGCCTCATATTTATTACTTTAAACACCCTAATTACGATTGATTTTACTTAAATATAACAAGTAAAAACATGCATGACTACTGGAAAAGCCGACTTTCTAAAGACGCGGTAGTGGGGAGGGCTATGAAGATCAGGAAAATTGTGGGGTAAAAATACGTAAAAAGCCTCATATTTATTACATTAAACACCCCAATTACGATTGATTTTACTTAAATATAACAAGTAAAAATATGCATGACTACTGGAAAAGCCGACTTTCTACCGACGCGATAGTGGGGAGGGCTATGACGAACACAGAAATTGTGGGGTAAATACACGTACAATAACCGTAATCCGAAATGTACTATTTGCAATTAATTTCAGTTAATTATAACTGATATAAATAGCTGCCTGCAATAAATAAACGTGCATTACTTTATATAGTGGTAAAGGGATGTACACATCTTGGAAATCGTTTAAAAGTACGCAAAATATTACGAATAAGAATAAAAATATTTTATACACAATAACGCACGCAGTTTAAACTCATTCTACCAGCAATTTAATGCTCCAAAAATAGTTACTGAAGTAAATTTCTTTTAGCATATTGCACTAATGCACTAGTACATACGCATTAAATTCACGTTGTATGCATTTCGAACTGATGTTACACGTCTTTAATGCCCATTATAAAACGTATTTAACGTGTTCTAGTTGCAATAGACCCCAAACAAATTATATAACGTACACACTAAACAACATACATTATTGTAGTAAAAGATCAGTACTTACTGTACTCAGTCGAGGATACAAATTCTTTGCCACAAACAGTAAATTATGCATTGGTTCCTCTACCGACGCGGTACCTTGATCAATAAATCTCCACACACGTTGTATGCAAAACGTATTTGTTGCTGTGTCTCAATTAGCAAAATTTAACTAATACACACTATCCACGAGAGTTGCATATTGTAAAACGTGCATAAAACACACACTACATACAATTATATTACGCCGCGAAGCATTCTTACTTGTAACGGTCATTTGTACAACAAACCTCAAATTTTCCCTGAATACGCACATCTACTGTCGCGAAAACACGTGTTATAAGCGGGACGGTTTTTCTACAACTTAATTTGCTGCCTAAAGAACAGTTGCGCAACGTATTACCGCTAGTTTAAATTGATTACGCTAGGAGCGTTAGTTCCACATAAACACACATCATGGCGAATACGTAAAACACGGGAGTCGGACTTAGAATTTGGACGAAAAACGGAAAATTTCAAAGTACGTAAACTACAATTTTATGTACGTACGATTCATTTTCATCACTGTAGAAACATTTTTTATTAAGAAACTTTACCTGTAAAATCAATAGTTTAGTCCCTATGCGATGAGTAGCTACTCTTGATATTTATCCGGAAAACTCTTTTTCAATACTAAGAGGTTTGCCAAGGATTAATAATGTATAGTGGACTTCGATATAAATCCGGTACCGGTACATTATTTTCTGTGGACTGAATATTTATACTTTTTTGTTATTAATATTTTATTAGCCATCGTTAACTGATTTGTATCATAATAAGTTGTTGATTTGTTATAACAACTAAAACATTAAATGCAGTTACAGCATTTCCGTATTCTATTTAAATCGTTAATCAATACCCCGTTCAAATGTCTCTTTTCAGGTTGTTCGTCCCGCTAGTTATAGTTTTGTTACTTTTGGGGCAGGTGTCAATACAGAGGGTGAGGCACCTGAGTGCACCCCCAAGGAAGGAAGAACAACTCACAACACAAGTGAACGTTCCAGTCAAACAACTTTGAACTTGGCAGAACATAAAGTAATGTGTAAAATAAGTATGTGTAATGTAACTATAACACAAGGCACAATTAATAACGTAACCAGAAAATAATACGGTCATTATTGAAAAGCAAAACTAATGTATTTATAACAGTAAATTATGTCATAACACTATCAGTATTACTACTAACAACAACAGGTAATGTTAAGCATATCCAGACCCACTGTTCACGTAATGCAACTTAATGTAGTGGTGACACAATAATTTTTATTATGTTGCTGCTGGAACTATAACATTATTTTTCATACAACATTACTCAATGTTGTTTTGAAACAAAGGTGAAGTAAGAATTTTGTTAACACAAGCATTAACATTACTGTAACACAAGTTTTATGTTGTCTCAACATAAATGCCACCTTAATGTTGATAGTACAGTAAGAACTAATGTTGTATGGACTTAACTTAATATTGTTCCGAAAGTACTAAAGTTTGCAGTAACATTAAGAACACAACAGTACTATATACTTACAGCAACATAAGTTACTGACGGTTGATATTTAACAAAAATTACTGTTGCTGTATCTTTACGAATGTTACCACAACACAAGACTTTTTTCAGTGAACGTATTTTTACAATAACCACCAAAGAAAATAATTAGAGAATAAAAGGTAGCAAACTTACATGTGTGGTTATGAGGTTAATTAAGTCACCACTATACAGCATATGTGGTTTAATTTCGTCCAAATATTAAGTGCAATGATTGTTTGTCGTTAATTTTACCGTACCGAGAATCGCTAGAGGTTACGTTTTACTTTTCGTCGACTTAAAAACAACATAACCTAAGTACTTGTCTGTACTTGTTTGAAGATTTTGCTCACATTAAACCCGAGGACGTAAACGTTTTGTTTGTAAAGGAAATGTGAACTAAGTAAAAAAGCAATTTTCAAGTATTACTGTAACGTAATTTCTTACGATACGCATGTGTTTTTTTAATTACAGGTGATGTATAGCCATTTTTGTACTTGGGATATCATAGAAGGCTTACAGTATCCAATGCACAGTGTTTCACATAGAATAAAGGAAAAAAATACATAAATTGAAATTTATACATACAACATAAGTGAAATACGCAGACAGTTACAACTATTCAGGATGACATCACTTCAGTAGGAAAGGTATCAAACTTAGAAAAAAAGGCAAATCACAACAGGTGTTGTCATAACTTATTAAAAAGTACAATATTTATTTTCTTTCGTGATATTCTCACCAAGCAAGTTAAAAATTTTACAGGCCTTGATGCAAAACCTATTACGATAAAATTAATTTATTGAATACAAAATACATAAAAGGCATTTACGTATCGTCGACGTGAGGAACAGTGATAAATTATTTCAAACAACTATATTAACTGTAAGAGTAAGCAACCATGGCACTTATTATTCAGTAACGTTCGCCTAGAGCAGTACAGGGAACCATGGATAACCGTGATATTTGAAAGAACTGTGCAACGGGAGTGCATGACTGGATTCAGTTTCTTGGACGTACTCCATTGCAAATTGAATGACTGTCAAAGAAAATTAAACAAATGAAAGAAAACCATAAAATAAGCAGAGTATGCTTTAGTCAGCAAGATACATACACAACCAGTTCCCGAAACGTCGTAACACTGTCTGTCTGGAAAACTACTGTGTTTCGTTTCGTCTCTTCATTGTGTCGCTTTTCTTTTCTGTATATCTGTTGCGTTTTGTCTCGTCTATTTGTTGTGTCTTTTTATTTTTATTATCGTGTCTGATATCTACTGTGTTCTTTGTTTCGTCTTATCGTTGTGTCGCAGGTTACTTGGTTTTTTATTTTATTTGCTATTATTTTCATTTATCATCTGTTTGTTCCTTGTTTTTATTTGACCCGATTCCATTTTGGATGTTCATGTTGTATATTTATCTTGTTTACTAAAGCATACTCTGTTTATATTATGGTTTTCTTTCATTTGTTTAGTTTTCTTTGACAGTCATTCAATTTGCAATAGAGTACGTCCAAGAAACTGAATCGAGTCATGGATAACCGTATTCAGGATGGCCGGAACCGGAAATCAAGCACGGATCCTAAAATAATGCGAGTCATACGTGCTATCCTTCATACATCTCGTTAGATTATTCTTCTCATTGTTTCCTTACATACACAAAAGCACACACACATACACCAACAATTAATCTCACACATACGCTCACACACAAACACATGCGCTCACACACCAACACACACTCACCTAAACACACATTAATTTACACCAAAAATCAACACAAACTCATACGCACATAAATAAATATGTCTATACATATATATATTAATTATATATAATATCTTATAGAATGGCGACGATCTCTACCAACAAACTTCGGCTAATTGTTCGTCACAAGAAATGGATTGAAATTATGTATACGATATATATATATATATATATATATATATATATATATATATATATATATATATATATATAGGTAAAAATATATTCATAAGCGGTGTTAACCGCCTTAAAAGAGTAGTTGCGCCAGATAATTTTGTAGTGATTACTGGTGAAAAGTGAAATAAATGTCAGAGTTTCTGGATACTGCATAGTTAAAGTACCAAGTACAAAAATATGGACTTCAGTAGCGACCGTTATCTATTAACTAAAGTAGGGTAACAGATGTTACGCAACAAACAGTACTGTAAATTCATTATTTGTTGTTTCATGTGGGTATGTTATCAACTAATCATTTACAACAAAAGTGGTGTTTTATCTTATGATGATTGAATACCATTTCAAGATAGTAGCTAAAATAATATTCCAATATCGCAATTTATACATACTGTGGGATATGCCCTTGTAGGGTGTATGGTACGCTTACCCTGTGCGCGTAACCAATACACCCTAATTACCTTTCTTGGGCACATCGTCATTAATAAATCTTACTGCCCATCTCCAGCTAAATCGCAATCGTGAAATAGACAACTAAAAGTTAATACGATGGCGTTAACAGTATTTATTAATAATAACTTCCTTCAGCACATCTACTACATTACATTTTATACAAAGCTCCGGTGTGAATATCCAAGCGCGGCTCGTGGATTTTGACGTAGGTAGGGCTGAATGCGAGGAGGAACACTCATCCCCAATAAAAGGAAAGGGTGCGTGGGTACTCCCCCCCGGAAAAAAATGGATTTCAATGTGCAAAATGGTGGAGTTTTAGCAGTTCTGCGTCTAAATATTGAATATACTTTTCGCAGAATAATTAAAATTTTTTTAAAGACACATTCAGTTAAGGGGCTTCCCTAGTCCCTAGCAGAGAAAATCAACTAATGTTTCAAGCAGTTACCGCTAATTTATATTTTAAAACATTTCAAGGTATAAATTTTTTTTAGACAAAAATTTTACAAAATCAACAAACATTATTTTAACAAATTTAACATGCCTTTGGATTACTGTAATTTTTTTTAGAACAAAATTCACAAAATCCGCAAAAATAATTTCAACAAATGGAACATACATTTGAATTACTGCGTTGAGCACTTGGAAGTAACAAGTAGGTGGAAAAAAACAAGGGTAGCTGCGTGGAAAGTTACGCTAAGACGAAATAACGTCAGAGAGTGTTGTCCAGTAATCGAATTGACATCATAGCTAAGTTGTTTTTAAGGTTCACAAATCACGATGTTTCACATTTAACAAAACTGCACCATTAATTTATTGTACTATGGTTCGTGTTTTTTTACACTTCTAACTTCACTACATCTCACTGCATTTGAAAATGAAAATATTAAGTCAAAAACATATCTAAACTAAATGGTCACTTAACTAAAAGTGTGGATACCCGTTACATGTACGTGAAGTTCATTAATTTCTTAGATCATATTTCGCTATATCTTGTTATACAGTGCTCAATTTATCGTGAACGGCCTATATAGGGTAAGGGCCATACGCGAGGAGGGAAGTTATAGACTTCAAACAACGACTTTTATAAATATAAAGAAAGTAATTTATACATAATTAAAATATAAAGAAACAAAATAAATAACTCTTAAGAGCTTAAATTTTAAAAGTTGCCTTAATATTTCAATAAATTCAGTGAAATAATATATATAGAATGGTAAACAGTATAAATGGTAATTCCCCCTATTGCGAAATACTCAGGTACAGGAGGGTACATTTGTGTATGGCTTTCTATCTCATCTATTGCGGAATAATAAATAAGACAAATTTTGAAGGTATCTGAAAATGACCTCCAGTAAAAAAAAAAAATACATTTTGTATTTGATAGATGGTTATGGTGGTGGCCGAAAGAAAAATCAAATTTTGAAAATTTCATCTGTGAGTTTAATACTTTACTTCTCTGCCACGTGGTTCGGTAAAATGCTACGCCATAGATTATGTTCTTTAAATATGAATAACAATAAAACAATGGCAGTAATTTTAGAGCTTATCAATGCTTCTTTCTAGAAAACTGTCCGATATTTGCCCCAATTACATATGGACTTTTTGCTCTTCTTGCTTAACCGTACTGAAATCTATAATGGTCTGTCAGTGTTCGCTAATAGTAAGGGGATATTGTAATGAAGGCCTAAACTGTGAATATTTCGTCTGTTTCTGTGATTTAAAAGTTTTTGCACGACTGCCAGTGATCAACGTGTAAATAAAATCAAATTCGTATTTGGAAAGTACTACGACTAACTTACATAAAGCTTCGTTACCTACTTAATAGTTAAATAAGCTTCGCAGACTTTTGCAGCCATTGTCAATGATATCTTGGCTTCAGGGTTGTATAGGCGTATTATTTTTAAGATAATATTTATTTTACGTCAAACCTCTTTAATACAAACCTGAGGGGACCGAAAATTGTGCAGTTTGTAATAATGAGGTTTGTATTAACAGGTGTTAACAAAAATACAAGAAATTCTGTGAAACATTTTTTCAATCTGTTTATATCCAAAATACAAACATTATTACCACCCCAATGGTTGCCTTTAACAAGTAAACTTGGTAATACATTGTTTTATGAGTAAAGAAAATTTTTATGCAGCGTCAAAGGTAATATTCAATTTCTCATCTCATTCCAAGGGGAAAGAAAAACACTTTGTATTAATGAGAACTTTGTATTAACAGGGTTTGTATTAACAAGGTTTCACTGTATTTTGTCCCATACAGTTATACATAACTTAAATTTTTCAACTTCCTTGTAGAATATTTAAGAAAACATATCTTTCAAAATATTACAATATTTAGGAATGCAAATATCCTAATGTTATACCACAACGATTTGATTTTCTTTAAAAACATATTTTCGATATTAAATACTTAGAATCACAAGTGACAGTGTATATATATATATATATGTGTGTGTGTGTGTGTGTATATATATATATATATATATATATATATATATATATATATGTATATATAGGACTATATACTAGCAGTACACCCCCGGCTTTGCTCGCGTGTATAACTCAGAGCAGATACCCCTTTGTACACCAGATAGGTAGTTCAGTCATCAAGCGTTAGAATGACAAATCTGCTAGTTGATATAACTCTGGAATAGGATAAGTAGCTATAGCTGTCCAAGCGAAAAGCAGTCTTAAGTTTGTCGCTGCCGCTAACAGTGACTTCGCCTGGGTCTTACTTATTTACAGTCACAGCAGTGTTGACGTTGTGAGGTAATTACAGACTGTCAAATAAATGTATGAGGTTAATCGAATGAAATACGTAGTTTACGTGGTATTAAGATTGATTTCCCTCCTGCACAGTTATTGGTGATGGTGCCTTCAATAAAATATTGGTTTTTCAAAACCTCCACTTTAAGTTAAGTGGCATTAAGGAACTTCGGCGGGACGATATTTCCTGAAATATAAACGAATTTGGTGCCCCAACCTTGGAGGTAGAGAGATGGTATATGTGGGTTGATGCTGTCGGGGAACTTCAGTTGACAGTGGAGTGCTTAATCAATTTACATCACTTTTGAACGACTTTATCAAAATTACACAAATTTCATCTGTCTTCCAGTTTTTTCTGTCAAACCTGCTCGTTATCACAGCCTTTAAAAGGAATTTCAGCCGAGAATCTCCCGAACAATAGATCAGAGCTACAAACAACTGTGTCACAAAGTACTCTAAAATAGTATTGAAAACTAATTTTAATATTTACATATTCATTTCATGGGTTCATAGGAGCTGTACAGCCGCGTCTCGATAGAGCTGCAGAATGAAACTCCTGTAAAATTTATTTATTGCTGGTCATACTTGCATCTGGGATCGTCTGCCTTGAAATTTCACAAACTAAGTTTTCTATTTAAATTAGTTATCTAATAAAATAAAAATATAATTCCATTTTTTTAGGTACTTACGTAAGCATCATTTTGACGCGAGTACCACCTCAATATTTGTACTGGTAAGGTAAATATCATCGGCTAATAGAAAACAAATGTGTTACCTATTCGCTCCCTTAGGTGTCGAATTTCGAAATATATTAATTTCACACCTTAATTATTTGTTCAAGTATCAAAGTGAAGTGAAAATCACGACACTAGCTCATTCAGTCAAAACCAATTCGATCATTCATTAAAAATTACATAACACTCCTGTACAGTAATGAGAGTTAGAATTTTAAAAAATCTTAAAAGATTTTACAACCACTTACCTTATCATCATAATGAAGCAAACATAAACGGAATAACTCGATGGGTTCGATATTATATCAAATATGTGTCTAAAACACATTCCAGGTTTTTTCACCTTCTAAGAGAGTGAATATCGAAATACCCTTTGTATCACATTTTAAACTGCTTAACTTGTGTCTCTTGGGCGTGAAAAACATACCATAGCCCGTTTTGATCAAGATATACCAACGATTAATTAAAAACACACGTAATCTCTTTTCACTCTTTTTCACCTCCTTAGGTGGCGAATTTCGAAAATTCCTGCAATTATTTTTGTATGTGTGTAAGCAACAATCTTAAATTAAAATCACATCGCTATATAAAAATCAATGGGATCGGTTTAGAACGATAATGAATCGAAAAAATTACCCTTTTTTAACCTCTTTGGGCCGATATTGAAAAGTATATTTTAAAGGCATTGGGGATATTTACAAAAGCATCAATCTAAAACAAAGAGCACTTAGGTATCTCGATTGGTTCGATATATATATATATATATATATGGGTGAATAATCGAAAAAATTCACGTATTTTCATCTCCTTGATTAAAGAATTACGTAACGTCTTGAAGTCCTGATATAGACATTTGTATACGTAACCAATTGAAGTAAAAATCACGACCATAATCAATAGTCTTTCAGTGACATAGACGACTCTTAAAAAAACACATTTTGCATCTTTTTACTGCTTGGGAATCGAATTTCATAAAAATTGAAAAACTACTTTTTGGATATTTACGTAAGCAACCTTATGAGGTGAATACCAACTCTCTATCCCGAAGGAATCGATAGATATTAATAAGTAATCGGAAACACATTAATGATATTTTAACCCCCTTAAATGTTGAATTTTAAAAAATCCTTAAATTGACTAATATGCATTTTTAGTATGTCCTATTAAAGTTAATATTCGATGACAGGCCGACGGATTCGAACTATATCGACGTTCCTTCGGAAACACCTTAGAGCTGGAATTTCAAATCATCCCTTCTTAGTGCTCGCCTACGACCTGAGGGGAACCCACAAAAATAATTTTACGATTTTAGGTCTAGTGGTTTGATATGCCAGTCGGTCAGTCAGTGTTCTCATATTTATAATTTAAAAATAAAGCATAGGAAGCCCATAACGCCAATCCTGGGCTAAATTAATGACGAATTTGTTAAATGAAAAATATTGTATGACCCTTTGTATGCACTATGTAGCAATACAGCAGGGCTGTTAAGGTGGATTAAACCATAAATTTGTTCTGTGCTACGTGGTGGCGAGCGTAGCTGTGCTTTCAAATCGCAAGACATGTTGTTAAATTAAAGCGTTTACACAGCACGCTATGCTATGGTACGCTAAACCCTTCTAAGCTACGCTATACTAGCAAATTCACAGGCCAAACGATTTTATCTCTGAACTTGTGCTAAGCGCTGAGCTGCGAATACGCACTGGCGACCACCTACGTGATCCATTCCGGAATTGTGCACCATATTTTCAGTCGACAGGCTTGGAAACTTGGACGTGTGTCAAAAAATATAGTGGCTAATAGAGGAAGTGAGGAAACATCATTGTCTTTACGACACATAAATAAGCGGAATGTAAGAACCAGACAGTCAAACAAAATGCCTGGTGCGAGATAGGGTCACTAGTGGGGAAAAAGTAAGCACTCAAATATCCATGTACATAAATGTGTTTTGTGAGAGTATTCACGTGCATCCTAGCGCGCATGGGCATATTTCTAAATGGTGACCGAATTCAAATAAACACAAACACTGTGTTGAGTGTCAGAACACATAGGGAGGTAATACTATCCGGCTGGAAAGGGCGACAGACATGTCTCGCTTGTCGAGCAGTCGACCCAACCTTCACTCCGGCCCTCTATCATCAACACACGTGACCCTACCCGACGGCAGGTACACAATACACAATACACATTCAAATAGGGAGTGAAGTGAAGGTACTTTGGTCAGATCTGAGCAACAAGTTCTTGAACGCCGGTGAGGTGCAGCGAGGCATGGATCAGAGATGAAATGTGTGAGGGATGGGGGAAGGCAGTTGAGAGATTACTGTTCTACGCTCAACATCTAGGTCATTAGCGCTGGTGAGGGGTGACTTAGGTACGTGAGGAGCAGCGCCGGAATGACGGGGCAGGGCAAACTGAAGATACCCGAGAAAACCTGCCGACAGCGGCCTCTTTACATCATTATTACCACATCGAAATTCCCGGGGCCGACCCTGCCAGGAGTCGAACCTGGATTACCTTGATTTGAAGCGAATTGTCTGACCATTCGACAATCGCGGTCCCGAGGGGTCGGGGGAGACAACGTCCTGGTGCGGAAATTGAGAGTGACCCCACCGGTGCAACTGGACTAGCATCCCTACGTGACATGTTACATTTCTTATTTTAATTATCTTACTACTACTGTTCTGGCTTGCATATTAAGGGTCCGTGTTAAAATACTGAGCATTCCAAATATAATTCAATGTTTACTTGATGTAATATTCATAAAGTAATACCTGGACCTGGAGCGCAAGAGGGGACAATCTCCGTGCAGTGTTGCTAAATACAGACACGCACACACACACACACGCACACACATATATACATACATATATGAGTATGTGTGTGAGTGTATTCTGTGTCGTATTATTCTCCAAAAATTATTACATAAAAACTAAACTGTCGTGGTATTACATTAGTGCGTGTGTGTGTGTGTATATATATATATATATATATATATATATATATATATATATATATATATATGCATGCCGGCATTTATTTATATGCACACATACATACATACGTATTGTGCTACGTGTCATTTTGTGTTCGGGTGAATTCAGTGGCTTAAAAAATATCCAAGCCTAGCACAGGGAAGCACAAATACGACCGCGAGAGAACTATACTGCACGTATAGTGTACTGTATCCCAAGAGTTGCTGACGTTACTGAGGTACATTGAAGTAAGCAGTACCCTGAGTGCTGTGTAATGTAGGTCGAAGAAACGTAGTGAGTTTTGCACAGTATAGAATAGAAGGAGAGACAGAGAGAGATACGGGCTCACAGCTAACTAGTCGCCACCTCAGCAGAGCGAGCCAACATGACGGTCTCTACGCTAAACAGTTGTTTAATTAAGTTAGCTTAGAAGCGTCTCCTACCTGCCAGGTGGTCGCACCACAGCTAACAACCAAGTTTTGAGAACCTAACACAAGTCCTGTCTCCTCCTGCTCCCCTTACACTGATTCGAGGCGTCTCGCAGACTGAGTTCCGGCCACAAGGCAATTAGCACGTGTCGGAGCAACGTTGCAAGGACGCGAAGTGTCATTAAATTGGTGACCTCTAGGTCGACCACGGTTCTTTCATTCTAAACCGTGATAACTCCGACGTGTCGCGAGAATGACGCTCGAGTCATGACGGCTGCGAGGAAATGCGAGCGTGAAACGTCGTGTCATAGCTCTTCAATCAGAATTATGGCGTCGAGTGGACGATGATTTCAAGGAGCTATTGCAGAGGTAGGTACGAAATTTACAGCAGAGACGTTTTATTTTTGTGTGTTGGAGAATCTGTTTTCCAGTTTCAGCGTATAGAAAACCTCTGTGAACAAAAAGATTAAACAGCTTTAAAGAAATGGTGTTTGCATTTAACATGTATTGGTTATAAGTTACAAATGGTACTTAATTAATTAATGTGTGAACATAACTATTAAAAACTGTCGTCAAGGGACTAAATTGATAAACGTATGAACATAACTGGAGGAAACTGTCGTCAAGGGCGATTTTCTGAAAGTCGCGTGTTGTTTGCTGTTATGTTCACTTCGCGAGATAGTGCGTACGTCACTATAGCGGTAATGTTGCTGCTGACTATAGTTCATAGCAAGAAAAATCCATACGCACATTTTATTGATCCCCTACCGAAATTTTTCAGTAGAAATATTAGCATTTGACCATCGTTTCTTACTTTTTCATTTGACTGTTTATAGAAGAAAAGTGAAATAAAGCATAATTGTTAAACATATTTTTTAACATTTCCGTATAATATACATCATGACTTTGAAATATACACAAGACTTCCCAAAAAATAAATATATTGGTTAAAAAATTAATAATAAATGACGCGACTTTTACAGTATCAAGTCAATTAAAAAAAAATACATTCAGATTTTTTAAGCTCCTTACAACGTACACGCTACAAGATAAAATGGTTTTCGGTGTCTTGGGAGAACGACAATGTTGCACACAGTAAACGTGGTCCTAAAAAATTAAAAGAACCCTTTAATTGTCTTTCGCGACATCTGTAAGGTTGTTGCCTATGAGAATTGTCATATGCTAATTGAAACGGTAGTAATTTTTTTAAAACTGAAATGCGTGCACATGAACACTGGTTTCTAAGGATGTTTTTATGATAGAATGATTTTGTCTTTTGCGTTTTGTGCTACAGATGTACGGCAAGAAAGAATATTAACTTGAAATTCCGGTATGTAATGCTGCCTGACATCGCTTTTCTTCGGGGGCACGAGAAATCAAATTCCTAAGGATGGTGGGAAAGGGGCAAACATGATGTTTTCTGTTCTTATTTTCATCTTTTCGGAGGTGTAACAGTCACAATCTTGAACAACGTAGTTTTACTTCCATAAAATTACTGTAAATTATATATTTTATTGCCCATATAAATAATATGTAAAATTATTGTATGTAGACATGTAAATTGTCCAAGGCTTGCCCATGCTTTACTTAAGTTTGGCTATACGAATACGATAAAATTACAGACTAAACATACGCGTGCACTAATACAGAGTGATTTGTACCTAAATGTGTATTAGTTTAAACATTTTACTTGTATGCCTTCGAAAAAACTCAATACAAGCTGTATTACTGAATTATTTTGGTATAATCGTTCTGTATTGTAATGATGTAGGTAATGGCTGTATAGTAAAATTATAGGCTATGATACGTGTATATTTATTGGACTTGAGGTTTACCTTTGCACTTGTTTACATTGTGCGCAAATAGTATTTGCGTTAAATAAAAATAAACTTTAATACTTGAAACAGAGTGTATGGCATTGTTTCAATTAATATTATGTTTAAATACGCGCGTTGTCAGCTTCATGATACTCTAAAATACCACGTCACAACATCGACGGTCGCGTCGTTCATCTGAAACGCTTTGACGGGTGACAAATAGAACCATGTACGCTATTTTGATTGAACGTCTTTCCATGTCGCTCTGTTGACAGGGTGAAAATATGAAACATGCTCGGCCTGCTGGGATCCCATGGTCATGCCCTGGTCTGGACAAGCGACAACGGTAAAGAGGTCACGTCGAACTAATACCGCAATGACCATGGCAGATACTTTTACACTGATTTTGTTTAGTATTTTTTGAAACAACGTAATTTTCATATTGATGAATTGCTACATTGTTTTGTCAAAATTATGTCACAATTTGTACCTAATTACTTTCATAGTGATAATCCTCCTGGTGTTTCTGATTTTTGCACCCTATATATTTCCAAAGGTTAAACCTAATCAAAATAAGCCAAAATCAAGCAAAATCGTATGTTGCGAACGAACGAGGCATTATTTAGTAAAACGGCTACATACCGTCCGCGCGCCAGCTCTGAGTCCCTGGCGTGTATGTGTTTTTCGTCCTAAGCGTCATGTACGTTACAGTAACACTATAGCAAACACGTCCTAGCTAAAGAAGTTACTACGGCTAGCATGTGCGTCGACAGCTATCCGCCTTGGTTAGTTATTTATATATTGACTGACGAAAAACTCATAACCGCCAGGGACTCAGAGCTGGCGCGCGTACTGTCGGTATATCCATCGTATGACAGCTCTTTGCGGTGAATTTTTTCTGAGCGATCAGTTAATATAGTTTTGAGTTTTTGCACCAATGTTAAAAAAACTACCTAGAAAGACTTCAATATAGCCACTTGGTTGTGCGTATTTTGCACGTACGAGGCTAAAATATGTGGAAGTGATACGGATGAAAACAGCTACCCACATTACACTTCATCCTAGTCTCAAAGCGTTGAACATGCGACTATTCGTTTCGCTGATATGTTAGCATGTCTCTGTAGTGTAGTCTGTTAGGTGCTGATCTACGTTGCGAGGGGTCCTAGGTACGAATCCCATCTCGGGCGTGGACGTTGTGCTGTCCCTTCACTTCATTTCACCCTCATCGGCTCGTAGGACCTAGTTGTTGAAGAGCCGTAAAACCGTCTCACCACATCTCACATCGCTGATAGATGGTCTGTGTAATATATTGTTGGCACGACCTTGTCGTTGCACAACTAACGTTAAAATGATGGTGGACTGTTTGTGCTAGTGAAATCTGCAATTGCCGTCAATAAGACCATTTACAGTAAAAAATTACGTAAGAACATCTAACTTTTCTATGTTCGGGTGAAAAATAAAATAACTATTTGACAGTGTGAAATGATTTTACGCCATTGTAAAATTATTAAAATATTTTTCCTCTGCCGTAATTGATACATTTTTTGAGGTAATTTATATTTGCCTAAACTCTGGACAATACATACAGCACTCTGGACAGGCAGATATCACAACTGACCTGCTGCAATATAGAGCCTAGAATACAAATGTGTCCCCTGGTCTGAAACAACTCCCAGAAATTATACTTGCAGATTCAGGTTGCGGTTTTCACCTCTTAGAGTTTACCATTTCTGGGTCGCTCAGCGACGACTCTGAGGACTCGACTACGAGAAAGTAAATGTTCCAGCAGCTAGAAGTAGTAGGAATCAAAACTGTCCGCTGTTTGGTGAAATGAAATACAATTCGTTTATTTTTCCACAGCGCGATCGCAATAGTAGGTTGAAATCACGCAGTAGCAATTTTCATATCTCAGTCAAACAATAGTGCCTTTATTGATAGAGTTAGACTTGCTTAATAAGTTGTGTTAATTTGGTAACTTACAAAACTCGGAAAAATAATCGCAATAATAGCGAAAAATAAAGATAATCAGTGCTTATGTTTCTTGATCAGCTGATGGAGGTATCACTTGCCACAAAAACTGTCATACTTCACTGTCAATATGAAAGTGAATGGTGAATAGAGTAATAGTTTTTTCCTGGTCTCGAATAGGATGATTTTCTAAATATGAAGGACAATCACCTAGTATGTCAATTTACAAGGGTTGATCACACATAAAGTAACCGGGTGAAAACCCAAAAATGTGGAAGAAAACAATGAAAATTCGGTGATTCAGTCTCTTGAACAGTGTGAAATAGTTGGTGATAAGTGAACTAACTTACGCAACTAAACTTTCCTAAACATTCGTGCTGTTTCACAGAAATGGGTAACGTGAAATGATATGAATATGGACAAAATCTGAAACATATTCCTAGCTTTGGCTTTTATCTTTAATCAAATTATATTTCAATACAAATTACCTTTTGTTTAATTATTAACTTGCCAAACGTTAAGGAAAATGATCTGCTTTTAAAATCGCATATTGTTTCTTTTAAGTAGAAATTTTGTCCCTATACGCCTCAACGTCCCTATTCACCCCATTCAACGGTATTAAATTTGTTTAAATTACTTATTCAAGGTGAAACGCTAAGCAATGAAAGTGAGAAAACTCACATGCATACCAAATCTCTCAAAGTTATAGTTCAGTTTGTACACGAGTATACAGACTCCTTTTAAAATATGCGCTGTGGGAGACAGTGTACAACATTCGAAAATGCGATGTAAAGACATAACGTCAAGTTATCTACGGAAATAGCGTGCAGGTTATTTTATTTGATATAATGCTGTATCCTATCATTTGTTGTTGTTAAAGTGCATTGAAATAATGCAAAATTGTAAGTAATTTTTTCAAGTAAATACATATAAATGTATCATTAGAATTAACACTTAGGTTAATATAGTGTTCTGAAGTATATATATTAATATTTTGTTTGGTAAAATGAGTACTAACTGCATATGTGTTAAACGTATGGTAAGCTACGTAAACCTACGATGTAAATGGTGAAGAGTAAATGATGCTCGATACCAGCTAGCGAGGGGAGAATAAAAGTAGTGAAGATTTAAAACATAGAATTAGGCAAAATCAGCTTAACACAGTACGTTTTATATCAGGCGGTCCTGTTATTTAAAATATAATTATAACAGGCAGTAAGAAGAATAATCTTGAATAGATAATTCCCTGTAAAATAATCTTTTCTCTCTGTTTTAAAGATGTCGAAAAGGACGGCGAAAGTATTTCCCCAGTGGATGACTTATTTGTACGAAGTACTCGTAACAAGTCGCTGATATATAATTATAAAAATAAAATGAACTATGAACTACAATAATGTCCTTTACATTGGCTTTGCATCAATCTCCAAACTCAAACGTAAAATAATGCTTTCAGCATTAACAAACCAAATTAACTAATTCACATTCGACGTATATTCTCAGCAACAATTGTCGCAACATATGACTTTAAGAAAAACGATTTTGTATAATTATTCAAATTCTGATTTACGCTAAGCCTCCAGAAAGCAGGGCTTCATAGATAGTATTTCCAAGCAGACGTGTAGTTACATATAAAGTTGCTGTTTATATTTATATTTCTTAGGAAAAATACTACAACGAAGACCTTGCACGCCAGTTTGGCGCGCTACAAATAGAGGCGATATGCTTCTCGTCAAGCGTGGGCCACTGGCTCTAATCGCTATGCTGTTCCCACGCATCAAAGGTGGAAATTCGATATCGGCGATGACTCTTAAACTGCGACATCTGGCTATATGAAAATAATAACGTAATTTCAATTATTTTATTTCTTGAATCTCTTGTGAATAACAGTTAGGAAAGTAATTGCTTAGAGTGTGATACAAATTTTACATGTGGAGACATATATTCATATTAAGTAGTTGTCTATTTCAGTATTCTCTTAAAAGTGTCGTAATTTTTTATTCTACAGGTCGAAAGAACAAATGTCGTTTATCGGATATAGCTATAAGATAACAAAATATCTCATAAATAATACAACATAGGTCTCACAGTGCGAAACTAAAACGTTTTGAAACGATTTCCTCCTTTGCATGTTTTAGGTTCACAGAAGTAAGTTTATAACTGTATTTTGAGCTTTGGCACGTCTAAACTAACAAATTGTTGAGGTGAATACTCACTTTGTCACGTATCTTCATCACCTCGCCATGCTTTTTGCTGTCCGCTAACAACCTGAAACACAAGACGAAAGATATCTCTCATGGCTTTAAGAACACACATTTCTTAGTAGGAATTAATTTCCTAAAATTGAGTCCTTTTGATGGTATTTTGGAATAAATACCACTGCATTTTGGTCTTTGTCTATGAAAGATGATATAAAAGACAGAAGCTATGTTAAAGCATTTCGACTGCGAAATTCAAAATGTTCACTTCAAGCATTTTATGTTAACAGTGACTCATGAAATATTTACGTTTTTAAGGAAATAAGCAAGTCTGTTTGAATCAGTTCGTTTTTTGTTTCTAAATACTTTAAATAATTTAAACAAGTTGTGATATAGTTTGCACATTTTTTGTAAAATCGAGGATTTTAAAATATATATTCGTGTGTTTGAAACCTGTTCCGAGCATTTAAAATGAGGCTAGAATGTACCTCTTAACGTAAAGTTAAGGGCAAATTTACATTTAATAGTCTGTGGAATTATAAACTGTACGCTTAAAAAATAAAACAAGCAAGTTAGGAAATTAGTCAAAATTATTCATTTAAGCGACAGAATGCTTGTATTGCACAACATCAGCAGCAAAAACTATTTACTTAGTATCGTCACGATTCAAAACTGCCCGCAAAGTATACTGTTTCTCATACGCAGAAAATAGTGTTACATCAAGGACGTTTGTACTGCGACACATTGCCATTGCCTCTCGCTTACAAATGTTTGTATTCGTACGCAATGCAGAATAACAGAATGTCACGTTACATAAAGTAAATTTCAGTTCGTTTGTCTGCAGTGAAATGTTGGACAGCGTAAAAGAAAGCTATGATCATCAGTAAATAATTAATAGAATACTAACAATTGGTAAAAATACAATATTTTTAAAAATTCACGCTAATGGCACAGAACACGTTAACATAACCTGCTATTTAGAAAGTTTCCAATAATGTCATATCCGTTACCTTGAAGAATTATATTTTTAGTTATGTTGTATTATTGTCTTATATTACATTAATATGTACTGTCGGAAAGTTTTCATGCACACTTTTTTGTATGAAGATGCTTCCGCCTCGCCAAGCAAATTGTTTTTTTTTATCACAACGACATTTGATGCAATCGATAGCAAAATACGTACATTTTTACAAACGCGGTTAAGATATGTTAATTGACGCGAGATGCGGAGATAATCTGATAAATATTATTTTTAACTACCTCATCAAATAAACTTTCGTTCTAATACCAATGCTTGTAATGCATTTTATTAATTGCGATGCGTCTAAGAACTTTGTAATTAATATTTTTTTTTCGCTAAAAACACACATCACAAATATTTTGCGTTCTAGCAAGGTTTCATTAACCTTAAATACACGAGTTATTATTCTAATAGAAACATATCTGCTTTAACGTGAGTTCAATTGAAATAAATTATCAGCTGTAATATATTAAAATTTTAAAACCAGGAGTAATAGTTTTGTTTACTTTAGTTCGTAAATGTGTATGAAATATTTTTTGTTTCTTTACCTTTTCAGTTACAACAGCATATTTCGCTGTTAGCTGTTTACGAGTAAAGTATATGCAGAATTAGATTAAAATTTAAATCTGAGTTGAAATTTTAAACGCATTACTAAAGCATTTACACGCATTGATAGAAAAAATTTGCGTTCTTGAGATAGTATTTCATATTATTCACACGAATCATTCTGCAGGACTAAATATCTTTTCAATTTCCAATAGTGGTATTATAAATGTTTTCGAACATAAACTGAAGGAGGCAATTTTCAAACCCATTCACCCACTCTATCTAATAGCACAGAAAAAAACTGACATTTTGGGACAATAAAGAAAATAAAATATAGCAGTGTTATTATTATACGTCGTTTCAAGTGTCAGCTGAGGAGAGCTACCATGACAAGTTAGCATTGAAATACGTATTTTTATGTTAAAAATATTCATATCAGGTATTATATATATTTATATCATACAAGGCAGAAATCTGGTGAGATGCCATTGCGGAAATGAACGCCTTTCAATAGTTTACGGCTATTGTTCCCGTGATGTAAATACAGAGTTACATTTTGGTGTACATGTATGATAAGTAATTTTATATATATATAGCATGTTTTAAAAGTGTCATTTAAATGTATGAAATATGTCTATATATATATATTTATGAGTGTCGAAAGTATGTTTTAACTCGTTTTAAGATATAATGGATTTGTACGGTTATAATGTCAGTTGCTCAATGGTGTCGTAGGATTTGCGTTCCTCCAAGATAAGGTAGATACTCAGAAGTTCACATTTATAGTCACGGTATTTCTTGTGCAATAAAACTTGGAAGAATCAATTTCTTCGTTTCTCGAGACATAACTGTTTATCCATTCAAATTTGTCTGCAACTTGTTAATGAAAATGGTTTTCTTAATGAGAGCTATAACGACTAGCAAAATTTCTAATGAGAAATATTGACGCGGGTGAAGTCCAGAAATCGAGAAAATCGAGGAATTATCAGCGAATAATTAGCTACTACAGCACTGGTTTTATGTTAGGACGTCAGTAGTATAATTTAGCATGTTAAACAAATGAAGTTCGAAGGCTGTGTAAGGTGCCACCCGCCATGTTGTGATGGGACGTCCTCCGGCCGTCATGTCGGAGTTGATTGAAATTGACCTTTGACCTTGACCTCTACCTAAAGGTCACTAAAGTATACTAATGTTTACAAAATTTCAAAAAATTCGAAAAAAATACATATATAATTTTTTTTGTCTACGATATTAATTTTCGTCCATATGGAGGCCGTTGCATGGCTGCGTGTACGTAATGTAGGGCTGGCCTCGTGTAACTGTCATTGTTTACCTGTTGTTTGTGTTCCACAAAGAACAAGCTCATCTTCTAGTGTGTGCATAAAAATTACTTCGTTTGGTTGGATCGTTCTGAAATTTAGTCACGAAAAACACTTCGTAAATTTATTTTGGTTAGAATAGTGAAGATAATTATGAGGACCATTTGACAGGGTTGAAATGTGAAGCAGCCAGCCATCCATCCACCTACTGTCTTCTATACTGAGCTGATAATATTAGGTTAGTTGCTGGGATACGGTAGAATCGCTCAGTCACGGGACCAGATATGATCTATTATTATGTTATGTCTAGCACCTCGAAGCCGATTCGTGTTTAAAATGTCTGGAAATGAATGCCACCTAAATGTTTTGCAGAATGTACAGGGATTTTATACTTGATTATGTTTATATTACTAACAATATTTTATTTTCCTTATCTCGTCGTTTGGTACTTTTAACACAGAGCAATGTATTTTAACGTTTGTTATGTAAACTGTTCACAATTTTCTTGGTAGCATCCTTATGATTGATTACGTAATGATAAAATTTAACCAATTCTGCTCCTCGGTCTAGTGTTTTGGGAATTCTTTACCGTTACATTCCAGCTTACAAGACGGCGAAAATAACTGTTTTTAATATTTTGCACTCCTAGGAAATAAACATTAAAAGCTCAGACAAATGACAAAAACTACAATTTAAGTACGAAACAAACCCAAAGGCTATTCGTTCGGAGACTAAATTCAAAGATGTTGCATGTATGATATATTACTGCAGCTCTAATCATCCTATAACGGCTTGACCAAACGACGAACATAAAGGGGTGGTACACCGATAGTTATAACTGTTTCAATAATTGTTTATATTTGTACGATATATGGTTTGTTTGGTAGGCATAGAGTGTAACGGTTTTTATCTGTTTTGTAGATTTCTTTCTGGCTTTAAATTTTTGTTTAATATCATGTCAATGTATAAATTTACATAAATTGGTTTAATCTCATACAGGAAAACTAATTGACATTCGAAACTAAGTAAGTCACACAGAAGAACAGTAAATTAGATTATAGTTCGAAGTGCCCAATTTACATGTTTTCCTTGGGTGTTTTCTGAGCGTGCGATAATGTTTTAAATTGTGCGTTTTACGCTTCAGTTCCGTCTTCAAAAATTTCCATTCAGTGTAAGTAGATTAAGCTCTTGAAATGCACAATATTTTATGGTTAGTAAACTGCCATAACAAAGATAAGGTAAGGTTGCTGCTCAAACGTCCAGGTGAGATGAATAAAGTAACCAAGTCCGCCAGTTAAAACACGTAGTGCGTGTTGGCAGTGAGGCAAATAATGAAAGAGCTAATGTCGAACTAACTGCCACGGTGTTCTCATGCAGACAAGCGAACACGAAACAATGTTGTTATGTAATGTATTATCAAGAAAGTTGGCATATACACTACGTTTTACAGATAACACCGTTTTTAGCACGTGGAGTGGTCTTTAAATAAGTCATTCCTCCCGAAAGTTCTGACTAACGTGGGCAAATGGTACACTTACAACATCACAACTACACCAGCGTTGCTGACAATCATATTAGGAACTACGCAAGTTGTTTAGATGTCAGTTTGACAAGCACTGGATGATACGATAGCGTCCGGATGTCTCTTCCTATTCGAGGTTAGGCTAAACCAATACTTCCATGAGTGTGGACATATTAAATAATGTATGTTGTTAAACATTGGAATCGATAGAAAATTTGAAATACTTGTAAATTACTTTTATTAGTGTATTAACTTTATTTTTTACTTTTTAATTAATTTGAAGAAAATTTTGTCGTTCTCGTTGAAATAGCCTACAAATGAAAAAAAAATCATTACCAGTGTTTGTGTACCAGAAAAGTGAATATGGCAATACCACATGAATCCAAAATATAAAGTAAGTGGGTTTTACTATTCGTCGACAGCGAAGTCATTTGAGAAGATAACACAAAACTTTAGCAAAATGACAAGAGATTGGACAGGAGTCGGCCATGGCCTCTGTTTATAAACCATCCCAACATTCGCCTGGAGTGATTTAGGGAAACCCTAAAAAAACTAACTCAGGAACTCCAGTACCGAGGGTTCAACCCGGGTCCTCCCGAATGCTAGTCTAACGTGTAACCGCTGCGCAACCTCGCTCGGTACCAATAAACAGAATGTTCAGAAATGAACGGTCGTTAATCATATGGATGTTGGACAACGCGAAAAGAAACATTATTTGTTGTAGAATATTAGGCCGGGATTGCGATGCTTTCACGTTCACTTTACTTTAACTTTCACATAAGCAGGAAACAGATTGACAAATGTGCTTGACCTGAACCTTTCACGATCGCACCACTTTATACTTACGTTTACTTCCTCGTAACGAAAAACTTGTCGATGTCAAGCTTTTAAGGTTAAGTGATACGTGAAGTTATACCACGTGTTCGCCTGGCCCAGTCACATTTCAGAAAAGTTTATGTCTTCTATGTGCCACGTTATCTTTGACTATTAATTCCAAGGCTATCTAATATCATACTCAACGACTGATCCCACGACGCTTTTCATTGCGTGTTTGCAGCTTACGTGAAGAGTCGTAATATGGCACCTCAATCAATTACGTATTACGTACACGTGAACGTGATAAATTGGTAAGTGATACGTGAACGTGAAGTCATCGTAATCCCGGCCTTAGTTCGGAAAAAGCATTATGCAAGGGTGCAGCGACAAACACAAATGCACAATTTGAATAGCAAGCGCGCCGAGGTGCCAGTCCAGTGGCTGAGAGAACAAACGATAGCAGCCAAATTAAAAACAAAATAACAGGACGAATGCAGGTGGCAGATTTTTCGGCACTTGCGCAGAGTAAATGTGATAAACAAGGCACGACTTTACAACAGATGTTCGAAAATCCACTCTCCTACTTCAAAGCAGACGTTGCAGAGCCGAAGGATATAATCTCGCACTCTTTCCGCGAATTCGGAAATTCACCGGAATGTCCTCCTGTATTCACCTTACGTTCGTAAATGGCCGTTTAGCTGTCAACCGATTAAATCGATGTATGCACCGGTTCAACCGACCTAAAAATCCGGTGTGAGTGGTGGATATGCACCGGAACTTCCACCGGTGAGTTTTTGAACACAATCTTGCAAATAACGTTTGAAATAACTTTAATTGTGGAATATGACATCAAGGAAAGCAACAGTACTACATTTTTGTGTGTGGAAAATTGTTTGTATTATAAACTACGTACTTTCTGCAAAAATAAGTTGTCTATTTAATTTGTGAATTGCAATTATAAACTATATTTACTATTACATATGATATTAAAGTGTTAGATTCGGATTTATACGGCAGTATAATGTTACATAACATTAGTATATTCATCCCATTTCACTGGTAACGGAAATTTTCTAAAAAAATCCTTCAACCTGATGTTCGGTAATGACATCAACCGGCGTATATCAGTGCTTCAACCACTAGTGGCTTCGCCGGTGAATTTCCGAAAACGCGTTTTGAAACACTTGTGGTGCCTCACGCTGCTGTTCGCAAGCCGCCGTAATACGTTGTTGTAAGCCCAAGGTTTTAGAGGGTTTAGGCCAAGCAAACGAGGGGGCCAGGCGATCGGACCACCACTTCCAACCCACCGTCCAGGTAAGGTGTCATTCAGATGTCACACTGCACTTGTGTCGTTGGCTGAGGCACAGTCATGCAGAAACCAGATGTTGAACCTGACGGCTAGTGGCACATCATCTAGAAAATTCGGGAGTATATGTGTTACAGAAAATTAGGTTCGCATTGCTGTTAGTCACTGGGGTTGGACATGTGGCCCAATCATATTGTTGCGAACACTTCCTGTCCAGACATTTACTTGAAACCGCCGCTGGTGTGCTGCGATGTGTGTTGCGTTCAGATTCTCTTCATTCAACCCGTGTCTGTTCATGTTGTTAAACATATAGTCACGTGTAAACATTGCCTCGTCGCACAACACTGTTTCACTGAAGTGAGGGTTTCCAGTTTGTTGAGCTATAAATCACTAACAAAACTCAACTTGTTTTGGGGAGTCTGCTGGATCCAACACCTTCACTGGTTGACGATGGTAAGGATGCAATAGCTGTTCGTGGAAAACCTGCTCACGGTATTGTGACTAACGCCCATGTTGTGCACTATGGTCCGAATGCTGGTTGACGAATGTTCGGCCACATACTCCAGGACATGTTCCTCGAAACGTGACGTTCTCACAGTCCGCCTGGCACCAACGGCAACCATTTATGGAATCAGACTCCAGTCTCACGCAGCCTCTGGTCAATACGTATGAACGTCCTTCTGTATGGTACACGTCTGTTAGGATAGCGCTCTTGATAAATGCGGACTGCTTCTGCAGTATTTCCTCTTGCCTCTCCATGCACCAAGTGCTTATCAATCATGTCTGCGAATGTCCACTGGGACATATTAATGTTCGTAAAATCCGTTATCGTAATATCGCGCGCATCCAACTGTCAACCGTCAACTCTGCACTAATCATACAAAACGAAACACATCAACGAACTACAAGCAAACATCAACTGTGCTGTACAGAAGCCTGAATGTGGTTTCCGTCTTTAGGCACATGTGTGTATGACCCTTCCTCCTACCTTCAATATCACCTGATTCTTGGTTGCAGGGCAATTGCGTACCTTCTCAGAGTCTCAGCCAATGGACTGGCCCGTCGGAGCGCGCGCTATTCAATTTTGCGTTCTTGCGTATGTGTCTGCACCTTTTCAGGGTGCTGTTTCAGACAAATGTTCTGTCTAACAACTTTTTATTTTCACGTTGTCTACCACCCATGTGATTTACGACCATTGATTTCGTAACATTATGTATAAGTAAATATATTATATTTGCATATAACATTTTAAATTTATTATTTCACTAAAATATGTATATTTTATCAATTTAAATTTCACTAAATTTATTACCCTTTATAAGATTTATTTTTTTCATGAATCCGAAATACCTTTCAAGGCACTGTAGACGCTACAAGACGTTGACGGTTTAATCCGACATTTCTATTTTCTTATTTACTGCCGTCAGGCGGTTACTCTATGTATGTATTAGATTTTGATACATTTAATTCTTTCTGCTGGTAGTTTATGTAGTTTATTATACCTATGAATAAAAAGCTTGGACACCCCGGTTGTCACACTGAAACAAATTTTTTAGTTTGAGTCATTAGTACAAACAGTAATAATTTTACACGGCGATTCTCTTCATTTCGTACTTGTCTACTTGTCTGGTATACGAGATCAAGACAGTGGAGCACGCCGACTTCCAAAGATGGCCATTTGTATGCGACTATTTGACAAGTCTGACTTGTAGGTATTTGACAGGTAAATCTATAAGTATTAAATACCTTATATTCCAATGCCGTACACACTATTTGCGACGTCATAATAATAAAGTTCTGTTCTATGTGCGTGGAGAAAAATAGGTTGGTAAATTCCATTTTATTCAGGCAGCACATCGTTTCTGTCCTCTCCTGGCATGACCGTTATTACACAAGGTTTATCGGCTTTCAACTTAAAGATTATCCGCCTTCTAGTCTCAGCAAAACGTGTATTTAAATTACGTCTAAGGTTACATTGGCATCGTTAGAAGTCTGCCGTCCTGACTTACTTGTGACAAATTGCAATACTTCTAGGCGTCCCGACGCATAAACTGAAGATGCCCGGTGGTGTCACCCCGGCCTGTCGATCTCTTCATACAACACCGTCTCTCTAGAAGCGTCCCGACGCATAAGCTGACGACGTCCGGTGGCAGCAACTTGGCCAGGCGTTCTCCGCGGTTCGAAGACTTCTTGATGCTAACTGCTTAAAAGGCGTCCCGACGTCTGAACTGACGCCCGACGGCGGCATCTCAGCCTGCCGTCATTCGCGGCTCGAAAACATCTGTCCAAAATCCGTTAACAAAACCCACCATCCCCATCGCTTGCCCTGCACGCTTTTGTTCAGTTATGCCAATCAGAAGACAGCTTCCGAAAGATGGTCCCGCCCCTAGAGAACAGTAACTTCCTGCCATTGGCATATTTATTACATTTATTACACTTAATGTTGAATTTCATTCCGTCAACTTTGACAATTACCCTAAATGTTTTTCGTTAACACCTAAAATTCATTATATTCTAATTAAAATAGCTAGTTAACATTTGGTTCTTAAACGCTATAGACTGTTTTTCCTCATCTCTTGTCCGGCAGATAGGTGGGTTACAGTAACGCAGGTGGAGGGCAAAAAGGCCCAGATTCTTGCCATGTGCACCTGATAGTTTCCAGAGACAAAATATATACATTTGTGTTTTTCCTAAATAAAATATGCACACATAGTTTATTTACGAAAATTGTTTCATTGGCATCCTGGCATGATGACGAGAAGAATAAATGTTCACAAGACATGATTATTATCATATCTGTATTTCATGACAATTGATTACACTTTATGGCTTTCGGATTGGAGTTGCGACTACATAGCACGCCACATAACTGCTAATTGGAAATATAGTTTTCTAGCTATCCTAGAGAGAAGTAATTGTATAATTTTTCTCCACTTTGTTTTACAGCTCTTTGCAGTGCACATGCCATTCATCCCAATAAAAATTATATAAGAACATGCGCAGAGATCAATACACACATTTATTACAAGCAATGGTTTACAGTAATTTCTAATTAAATGTATGACTTCTATTCTTAACCTAAATAATATATATATATATGGTATTGTAATGTAACGTATATGTTATTAACAACACATGTGGATTGGAGGACGCAGCACAGTGACCATCGTGCTGGCATTGGTCGAGATCGTCTGTGAAATCGATAGTGTTGATCCATAGCTAGCAGAGCTTCATCTTCGCTGCCTGCGCCAAAAGTGGTATTTCTTCCTTATATATCTCTCCTGTGGTAGTTGCTCTCCTTTTCATTTCCTTTCTTTTATCTCCCTCAGACGTTTTCCACTTTCATTTATCTCGAAGGCAATTGCTCATCCTTCAACCAAGCGCTGCTTGCGTGACCATCATCAGCGTTGTTCGCTCTTCGTCCAAATATCACGTGATGTACGTATGAGATGTGTAGTGGCCGCGTTAAGAAGGGCAGGCACTGAAAACAATGTCTGTGTTATTGCCTAATCTCGGCACGTTGATGTGCCTCTCTGACGAGTTAATTACTTTCTGCGTGAAGCTATACGAAACACATTCAAGTAACCAATACTATTTAATAAATATTTTGACGGAACCACTAGAAGTGTAAAAGTAAAGATTCTGGAAGGAATCAGGTTGACGACTTATCCTAAAATTTGTAGGTCTTTAAAATATTTTTAAGTTAATTTTCCTTAAGGAATACATTGACATGTTAGGTAAGTACGTCAGTTTGTAATTGCATAAGTCTGTACAACAGAACGTATATGAACTCAGTACAGAAGTACCACAAGGTAGATTACCTTTAAAAAATTGCTGAAAATTGCTTATTTATATCATTAAAAATATGTTATTATTAAGTACTGGACAGTAGTGTGAGCTGGATTGGTGTAATAGTCATGATGATTTGTTAGACAGCGAATTTAGCATGAATTGCTCAATGTTTTTGATCACTTAGTCTTGATTACAAATTAATTCGGGTGAATTGTATTCGAATAAGTTGGTGCCGTGAAGTAAGAACTTTCAAATAATGCCCGATTTACGAATACCTGATCAATACTGCACCATTCAGGCCAAAGTAAATAGAGGCGTGTTTCAACAAATAAGTTAATTCATCTATCCCACCACACAGTCGAAATGCAATCTTGGAAGCGGACCACGAAACAAACTTTATTTTTAATTATCAAGTTTAGAAATCAACGGGCACGTGGTTTCTCATGCTCACTCCTGTACCTGCACTTATGAAAAAGTTAATAAGGACCAGATGTTATATCACGAGAGTGTAGCTACAACCGTATGTGTCCAAATAAATTGTGGGGCAGGACTCACCATGCCACTAATTCCAGAGCTTGCAGTACACACAGATGTACGGAAGAAGTTGAATGCGTTTAGCAAGGTTACCACGATTGACATTTAAGTTTAAAAATTGAATGTTTAATTGTACAAGAAAGGAGCTGATACATGTTGATAAACGCCTATATTGTCTTGGTTTTATATGTTACAGTATTGACCATAGAATTACAAACTGCCCCAAAATTTTGTAGAAAAAAATACCACCGAAGACTTATACCAATCATATGGCATGCATAATACAGTATTTGAGAAATCGTTACTTTTTTTTGCGACTAAATAGTTCACACAATAAAAAAGAAATAATAACATATTTTACAGTTAAATAATTAGGAATAAAACTTAATAAAAATCACCTGTTTGTAACAGTTTGCTACTTAGGTAATGACATAAATAAAACCATATGATTAAAACCTCAAGGAATGGAAGCACTGGCCTCGCAGGGAGGAGTGTGGAAAAATTATATTTATGATACTGACGTACCAAGTAACCAAAATTAGGATTATTGAATTATTTCCTAAATTCGCAATTTTTTACCTTTCATTGAATGGAATAAAATGTGCATTGCAACGTGACTTCACTCTTATTCTCCGCAACAATTGGTCCTTTACTATGTCCCGAGCACCTCCACACTGCATCAGCCAAGACGTCTCGTGCTAACAGTGTACTCTCCCAGGTTGACAGGAAAATAATTTTAAATCACATGCATTTCGATTATTATTCTGTCAACGGTTACATTCAAGAAAACTGTCATTGCAAAATCGGCTTTCTAAACACGTTGTACACAGCTTTTATGCGTATTAGAAACTTTAAATAAGTATTTTACTACGTCCCGAATGTCCACTGCATGTTATTTTACGGGCGTTATATTTATAGAATAATAAGAATATTACTCAATTAATGAAAGGGGTTTCAGAGTATTATTATAATAATAATTAATAAAAATTCAATTTTTACATCATTCTTTCTAAGCAATTGAATTTTTCTGTAGTTATTATATATAAGTTTTCTTACATACTTTAGAATACATAAATGTTGAATATGTAGCATATATGTAGCAATTTTTCAAAATCTGTTTAATCTTAAACGATCCAAGATCTACAGTCGGTCCCACAAAAGAGAGCCCATTTTGATAGCTGGTTAATAATATTTTAAACCCTATATCATATAGATTATTTGAACGAATCAAGAGCAAATAAAGGTTAAACAATATTAAGAGTAGTAGAAGGAAAATGCCGGTCCGGGCACAGCGGCTGGCGGCTGAGGGTGTGAGGGTGACCTTGACCTTTGACCCCATGACCTTTGACCCCCATGACCTTGACCTTTGACCCCCTGTAACCCGACGCCATCTTGTTTCCGACCGCCATCTTGTTTCCGGCCGCCATCTTGTTTCCGCCCGCCATCTTGTTTCCAGTCGC